>LFMI01000774.1:56991-69250 GCA_001050175.1 Trichoderma parareesei | reverse complement strand
GGGGGGGGGGGACTGTAACTCACTAATCAGAGCGAATGTAAACAAGTGGCTGACCACGGTATACCTCTCAGGGCGCGTATACACATCCTCGGGGGCCGGCAATCTCGGCTGCTTGGCGTACGATGCGCTCGCGGCGGCAGAAAGCTGGCTCACCAGGGACTTTGGCGTCGCAATGGAGCGGCAGAATGTTTCCAAAAAGGGCCTCGCCTGTATCACATCCCACATGAGGAGGTAGATACGGAACTGGCCCAGCATGGGGATGTCGAGTTGAATGTCCACTGGGTTCGAGTCAATGTACCGCGATACCTTGGCCGGGGGCAAGAGGCATCCCGGGCGAGCGCCGCCCAGGATGGCCGAGTTGTCTTCCGGCCGGGTAATGTTGAGGGCGCTCTCGCTGTAGTCGGCGCCGATGCCCGAGATGAAGCGCACATTGGCCCTGAAGTTCTGCGCCATGGCGACGGCATCTCCACCGGCGATGCGGTTGGCATGCTCGTAGTCAAAGTTGACGAGATCCAGGGCAATCTTGCGACGCTCCACCTCGTAGCTTTCGAGAAGGTTGGGCTTGGCCAGACCACGACACGCCAGGTTGAGCTTCCAGGCCAGATTCCACGAGTCGTGCATGGACGTGTTCATACCCTGGGCCGACTTGGGGGAGTGGGTGTGACTGGCGTCTCCCGCAAGGAAAACCCGGGTGTTGACGTCCGTGAAGCGGCTCGCCACGCGCTGGCCCACCTGGTACCGCCCAAACCACTCGATGTACTTCCAATCCAGCTCAAAGGGCGCCATGATCTTGCGAGCCTGCTGCATGACAAACTTCTGGCCGAGCTCGCGGCGGTCAGCGCGGGCGCTGGCCTTGAGCTCGATGTAGAAGCGCGTCATGTTGCGCTCGCGGGGGACAATGAGGATCGAGCCGTGCTCCTCGGAGTAGACAAGAGTCTTGGACCAGATGTCAGGAAAGTTGGTGATGAGCTCGCCGTCCAGGACGCCCCAGATGTCTGGACGGGACAAGCCCACGGCCTCCACATTGGGCATGTTCTTGCGGACCTTGGAGTGTGCTCCATCGCCTTGGAGTGATCATGTTAGCCGGAACTTCAATATCAGTCTAGAAATACCAGAGATTGACTTACATCCAACGAGGTAATCGGCCAAGATTGTCCTCTTGTCCTGGTTGACATTGGTATAACACCGCACCTGAACTGGCCCGGACTTTGGGACGTAATGGGACTCAAAGGCCGTGTTGCGGCGCACCTCCTTTCCGCGCTTGCGTAGATCGTCGATGAAAAGACCCTCGACCATGCCCTGATGGACAAGGAGGATATAGGGGTCCAGAACATCAATGACGGGAGGATAATGGACCTCCCGGCCTAGACGATGCAGCGGTGCATCGGCCGTGCTGCGCCAAAAGGAAATGTCAAAGACTCTCACGCCGCGCTGCAGCAGCGGATCAGCCAATCGCATCTGCCGGAACGTTTCAATGGATTTTGGCTGCAGGCCATCCGCGCTATTGTATCACATCAGCTTCCCTATTCTCTTTTCGTAGCGAGGACAATGGTCAAATATGGAGGCAGAAAGCAGGAGTAGAGTCGAATAGAGAAGAGCAGTCTCTACATCTACAATCTGCAGTAATGCGTGGGTAGTGTAAAATCAAAGAAAAAGGGGAGGGCGAACATGGCTGTCCGGGCCGGTTGCAAGAAAAGGTGCAATTGGGCAGGATTTTCTGTTGTTTTTTGGGGGAGGGCATGAACATACCGACCAACGGGCGTCTGGTCCGCCCTGTCATCGACAACCTCAACATCGATGCCGAACCGGGCGAGGTTCGCCGCCAGCATCAGGCCCGCGGGACCAGCGCCAACTACACACACCTGGCATCTGGTGGGCGGCTCTGGCAAGCTCCGGAGAAGGGCGAGGGGATCGGTGGCATCCTCTTCGTCGACGGGCATTTCCTGGTTGGACGGTCCGGGCTGCTGCGGTTCTTCCTCCATGTGGCTCGGACTGTTGTTCCTCGAGTTTGACGAGGAGTTGACAACGCCCGGCGCCATGGTGTCGGACGGCTCTTGGGTTGATATGTCAGCCAGCGTGAAGGCTCGCTAAGGCGCTGTGGCAAGCACCCGTGCTTCTGTATCGCCTTTCCCTTCGGACGCTGCTGTGCAAAGGGCAGCGGGCAGCCGAAAGAGAGGGTGCTCGCTCCACTGTCCGGGAGCCTGGTTGCTTTTCAATGGGCGGCCTGGTGCTCGGCTGGCCCAATAATCTCTCGACTTTGCAGCACCTCAGCACGCTGCTTGTGCCCGACGAGGCCGATAGCGATAGACGGTCTCAGTTGTCTCAGGAGATGGGCCTTGAAAGTAGTGGCCGTCTCCACCACACCTCTTTTTCTTCTTGTGACTGCAACTGCAGCTCAACGGCAACGCAATGCGCTCTGGGAGCGGTTGAGGATCCTCTCGGGGCCCCTTGTCGTTTGTTCGCGGGCTGTTAGAGAGACGAGCGTACAGCTTGGTGGCGTCTGCTTGCTTGCTTGCTTGCTTGTTTGCTTGCTTGTTTGCTTGTTCTTGCGTCTTTTCGCCTCTGGTCTTGGTCCCCCCCTGGCTGCTGCGACGAATTGGATGGATACCAGGGCCCGGGTTGGGGGTCTCTGGGGGGTCTCGGCTTGGATAACGGCAGGATGATGCGACAGTGCAGGAGAGAAGAGTGGTCTGGGAGTGTTGAAGCTGCAGGAGGCTGTACTGTAGGGCAGCGCAAGGAAGTCGATTCGTTCTTGGTCTCAGTGTGTCACGCGGCGGCGTCGAGGCAGACGCTTACAGCACACACCAGCCCTGATCCCATTTCCCTTGGCTGGACCGGCCGCTGGTTGGTTGTTCGTGCTTGTCCTTCCTTCTCTTTCCTTTCTGCTTTCTATGTCCTGCTTTGCTTTGCTTTGCTTTGCTTTGCTTTGCTTTGCTTTGCTTTGCTGCTCCGATGAAGTGGCCGGCGTCGGTTACTTCAGGTTGTTACTTGTCCTGCGTGCGTCTCCTATGCCGGAGCATCAGTACGAGCAACGTTTGGAGGTCCCGAGACGGAGCTGGGGAAGAGGGAGGAATTGGTGGTAAAATAGTTGGCACGGAGCAGAGCTAGCAAGCACCTTCGTACGAGCAGCAAGCAAAGCAAGCAGCAGATCGTGCCTCTAGCAAGCAAACCGCCATCATGGGCACTGTGCCTCCCAGAGCCTCGACCAAAAGTACTCGCCACGCCAGAGCAGGCCCGGACGGTACCTCCCGCGCACAGGCAGGCAAGCACCAGCCAGGGGATTACTGCCTTCCGCAGACGGACGGGCTCAGCGCTCGGGGAGGCTGGAAGGAGCTGCTGTGTCGCTCCTTGCCCCGGTAAAGCCCGACGCACGTACGGCAAAAGTGGCATGACAGACGGCCGTCGTGGACTGCTGTTGAGCGCAAGATCAGCCCATTTTGCCGTCAAGATCATTGCCATTGGCGTTGCACCATGCCCAGGCGCTGGCTTACCGACGGCTTAGCCTCAGTTTGCGCGCTGCTGATTGGCTGCGCCAGCTGCTCCGGAGAGGGCAAGTGGTGCCATTTTGCACCGTGGCCGCGCCTGCTCGAGAATGCGGCTCCACTCCACTCCATCCATCCAAACGGGAAGCGCAGAAAAAAACAGGACGAGACGAGGGAAAGAGTGATCCAGGGCACGAGCCGTCCAGTCTGTGAGGACCCTGTCATGCCCTCCAGATTTGTCGCATGTACTTGTACCTACCACTGTAATACATCCCTACAACGATCAGGCTCTTCGTACCCTTGCTCGCCTTCCATGCTCTCTTGACGATTGATTTTCTTCATCTAAAACCGCTCAGCTGGCGTCGGGCCTCGATTTCTCTTCCTTCTGCCAGGGATGTCCCTCTTTTATTCTCCCGCATCTGCCCCGAAACGGTCTCTTCAGGGTCTCCCCAAAATCAAGGGTCCTCTCGAATTCGGCCACCAAGTACAAACTACCGCGGCCGAGTCAGTGGCTCCGGTTTTACAGAGAGGAGAAAATCAACGAGCCGCGACCCAAGGCGATGCTACCTGGTAGGAGTAGAGGCACGAGGGCAGTGCCTATGACACCATAAACCGCCGAGGCATTCCCGTCAGTTGCTGGAGCTGGAACGCAGACACTTGGCTAAATCATACTAGTACTAACAGCAAGACTCGACGCCACGGATAAAGTGTATCTGGTCTCCAAAGGCACAGATGGATGTGGCACAGATACGCTTTGCCAGAGGTGGCACGACGGATGATGTCTATTGGCGGTAGCCAACGGAATACTCTGCATACCAAAGACGGAGAGATTGCCTTGTCCACTCAGAGCGAAGCCCTCTGAGCCGCTTTCCTCCCTACGCCCTATGGCCTGCCATTTTCATGCAATGTTGAAGACTGCCGCGCTATTACTGCAGACGAGGTCACTTGGGGGACATAATATGTCAACAGCCTTGAGTCAGTGATCTGCTACAGGTGTACAAAGGCCACAGACCTCATATCATATGTCATCCGGTGCTCTGTGGATATGGCTGATCCTGAACAAGCAGACTGAGCGAGAGCGAGCGAGCGAGAGAGAGAGAGAGAGAGAGGGACTGCTGGGACGTCACCCCAGGTAGATATCCGTCCATCTGCCACACTAGAGGCACCAAGGGTGCGCGTACGGTATAACGCATGATTCGCCAGTTGACGAAACACCAGCCGTCCCCTTTCCTTCGCTTCCGACACCATCGCGTGATCCAGCTCACTTGCTCATACCATATCGATTCCAAATATACCGCCGATTGGGTGTCGAGGCCTGAACATTGCGCATACACATACGACCACACGCATCCATACAGACAGCCTCCAGTGGCTTGCATGCTACCTTGCCAGAACAGGAGCTTGTTCAACATTTTCCCATGGTCAGAAGTTTCATCCGTGTAAAAAGGTTGGGATAGTGATCCTCTGCATATTACAAAGTTATCTTCTAGATTGCTAGCCGTCCGTCTCTGGCCATTGTGGAACGACTCTCAGGTGTCATGAAGCCAGCTTTGCAACCTGTCACATCAGCCCTGGCCCAAACGGGCTTGAATCACTCTCCCCGACCATCGGCATTGTCCATCTTTCTGCATGCTCATACCGGCCAGCTGCCTCATTCAGGTCGTGGAGACGGGCTGCACGCTGTCTTTGGTCTCGAAAGGTGCAGCTACATCCTCGATGACTTGGCGTCCTTTAAAGTTCAACATGGATCTTTGGGCCCTGCTTCGAACTCGGTATGAACGCCAGTCCGGGTAGACGCGCACGGCGGGGAGCATCCCTCCAGCTTCTGGCATAACGACCTGACCGCTTCGCCCGCTGAGGATCTGCTTCACGATAGCCTCGGCTACGGATTCGGGCTCCTGCAGAGGTAGCAAGAAGCGCGACCCCTGACTGTAGCCGGTGAAGAGTGGCGTTTTGGTGCCTCCGGGATGGACAATCACAGTACGGATCTTGGGGGCCTTGTATCGAGTCTGGAGCTCAGCTGAGAGCCCTTCGTGAAACGACATGGCTGCAGCCTTGGACGCGGCGTAATCGACCATGTTGGGCGCCGTGACCCACGAGGCAAAGGACGAGACTGTCACCACCATGCCGTGGTTCTGCGCTATCATGTGCGGTAGGAACGTCTTTGCCACCCAGAAAGGGGCCAGGGCGTTGACATCAAAAGTGAACCTCACATCCTCGGGCGTGGCATCCAGGATCGTCTTGCCGCGACAGACACCGGCGTTGTTGATGACAACCGTGGGATGCCCAATCTGGCCGACTACCCTTTCGGCGACGGCAGCCACGTTTGCCGGCGACCTGACGTCGCAGTAGAAGTGGCTGACTCTGGACGCTGCAGAATCGATGGTCAGCCCTGCAATGCAATGCAGCTGGGGTCCGATGGCCACTCCAGAACAGCATGGGGGTCCGACTTACATGCCGCATATGTCATCCGCTGGACGTCCAGCACCACCACCCTGATCTTCATCTCGTCCAGCAGCTTCACCATGGCCGCGCCGATGCCGGCCGCGCCGCCGGTGATGAGGACGATTTCCTTGGACCAGTCATACTTGTCGCTGACCCAGTTGTTGCGCACTCTGTCGGAGAACCAGCCGCTGAGCCCACGCGCTACGGCAAGGTAGAAGAGCAGCTTCAGCCGGCGAGCGGCTTTGGGGTGAAGAATCGAGAGGTCCTGGCCCCTTTTCGTGTAGCGGGCAAGTAGAATCAAGGGTAGGAGGAGATTGGGATTGAGAAGTGTTCTGCGGATGAGCTTGAGGACTACGTCTGCGCAGAAGCCCTCTCGAGGCAGGATACCCTTGTGCATCGGCATGGCGGCGGGGGAACCGTGATACTATCAAGATGCTGTCTTTCTTTAGGCTTGCTACTTGACGGGTCAGAACTGCCGTCAATCTCCCAGTACTCTCGCAATCCGTATACGGAGAGCAAGATTGATCTGTGCAGTGTGTACGGGGGTATCCTAATCGTAACGCGTTGCACTTTGTTATAAATGCATGACACCCAGCGCGAAACGAGTCCTACAGAAAAGACGCGACGCAATAACGACAAATGAATGAATAGCAAAAGACGGCATTGGGTTTGGCATTGCATGGCCGGTCGAGGCTAATCTTATAACACTGCCAAACCCTGCAGGACTAAAACCATCTTGGCACAGAGTTGCAACCCCGAGCTGCAATTTGCCGAGGCTTGATCTGATATCACAATGCGGGGGAGCAGCAACTTGACGTACGAGTACATCCGGAGACGACGAGGGCGAATCGACGTCTTTTGATTGTTTCTAGAGGTTGCATACGTTTGTCCTATTTTCATGCGCAGAACTCTTTCCGCATCAAGTCTGGCGGTTTGGATGCCGTAGACGGCTAAAGGCAAACGAATAGTAAGAGAGCAGCGACATGTGAATCTCTAGGTACCTTAACTATCCAATCTAGGTGGAGAAGCTGGGGGAGGTAATATTGATTACTTTTGCAGGCCGAACCAGCAAAATTACCAGTTCGAGCAGAGGCCGTCGATTCGGTGTTAGTGCGTCGGCGCATGAATCAACCGTTCCCACTAACAGCGGCCTCGCTCTCAGCAGAATTGCCTATTGCGTCTTGCCGGTTGACTCTGATCCCCACGATTATCAACCCAGCAGCATCACCCACCTACCTTATGGAAATACGAAGAAGGGCTGAAGAGTTTGGGGAAAGAAAGAGGACTATTTGCGGATATCAATTTGCTAATTAGTGGGATTGCTGTTGCTAGCCCGGCATGATGACTGCGGAGGCCGGCGATTCACGAGAGGGCGCGGAGGTGGGAAGTCTTGCATAAAGCCGGAGTTGTCGACTATTTCCTTGAAGTTGAAGTTCTTTCACTGTCCTATATCGAAACTCCCCTCTCTATATCCTGACAAAGCCACTCCTGAAGACTGTTGCTGCCTCTTGACTAGGTACTGAGCATCAACACCCTGAACTATCACCTTCAGTTGTTATAGACAGCCAAGCTCGATAAAGAGTGGGGGAGAGAACTAGCAACAGGGTGGGGGGTGAACCTCAATCTCAAAGAGCCTCGGGGCCGATAATACTACGAAAGATACTACACTTACACAAACTCACATCTCATCGCCTCCCCCCGCCACCATGAAGCCCTCACGGCTCTCCCTCCTCCTCAGGCAAACAGCCTCGGCACAACTGAGGCTACGCTCTTCTCCTCACCTGCAGCGCCGCTCCCTTAGCGCAGCCGCAGGCTCACACGCCGTCCGGAACCTCCTCCAGGTCTCGAGCGAGGTGGCGGATGCCGTTGCCAACAACAAGCCCGTCGTTGCCCTGGAGTCGACAATCTACACCCACGGAGCCCTGGGAAAGGATCTTGCGCAGGAGCATGAGGACCTGGTGCGGAGCAGCGGCGGCATTCCCGCCATCATCGCCGTCGTTGAGGGCGTGCCGAAAGTGGGTGTCTCGACGGAGGAGATTATGCGGATGATTGAGGATGAGGGCACAGTCAAGGCATCACGGAGAGACATTGCCTACTTGGTCGGCATGGTAAGTGTCCTCTCACAATATACCCTTTTTTTCTTCTTCTTTGTTTCTTTTTCTGCTGCACTACTAGTTACAGTCATAGCTGATACCTCACCCAGGGCCTCGCAGGACGCAAAATGAACGGCGGCACAACCATTGCCGGCACAATGCTCCTCGCCAGGCTGGCCGGCATCCGCGTCTTTGGCACCGGCGGCCTCGGCGGCGTCCACCGCGGCGGCGAGAACTCGCTCGACGTCTCCGCCGACCTGACCGAGCTCGGCAGGACGCGGGTCGCCGTCGTCAGCAGCGGCTGCAAGGGCTTCCTCGACATCCCGCGCACGCTCGAGTTCCTCGAGACCCAGGGCGCGTACGTGGGCACCTACGCCGACGGGCGCGCCGCCGGCAAGGTCGACTTCCCCGCCTTCTGGGCGCGGGACAGCGGCGTCAAGAGCCCGTCCGTGTACCACTCCGAGAGGGAGGCTGCCGCCATCATCCTGGCGCAGGAGCAGCTCGGCATCGAGTCGGGCATGCTCTTTGCGAACCCCATTGCCGAGGAGTTTGCCATCCCCGCAAAGGAGATGCAGGGCCACATTGACCAGGCCGTGGCCGAGGCCGACCAAAAGGGCTTCACGGGCAGCGCCAACACGCCGTATGTCCTGCAGAGGCTGAAGCAGCTCTTTGGCGACAGGATAGTCGCCGCCAACAAGCAGTTGGTGCGAGCAAACATTGTCAGGGCGACAAACATTGCCGTGGAGCTGTCGCGCTTGCTCAAGGAGGGAACGAGCTCGTAAGTCTTTCTTTAGGAGGGACATGTCTCGCATCTCTTTTTTTTCTTGTTTTGTAACCGTACTCGTAAGTTTACGTGGATGGCATCTAATCGGTAGATAGAAGTCCATCAGGTCATAAAGTGGCGTTTGGGTCAAAGACTGAGAATAAACCTATAGCTCCTTCGAGAGCAGACTCCAAGGCTGATATCCTCGTCGCTGGATCGGTTGCCGTCGACCTTAGCTGTGATTACGCAAATCCCCAGGGAGGTGATGGCCAGCCACACGTCCACACCTCGAATCCGGCCAGTATAAGCCAGTCCATCGGCGGCGTAGGCCACAATGTAGCGCTGGCTGCTCATCGAGCAAGTCGACAAGCGCAAGTCAAGTTCAGCAGCATGGTCGGCGATGATGTGTAGGCAGGCCCCCCTACGTCTACTCAATCTATAGAAGTATATGACTGACACCTCATAGTGCCGGCGCAACGGTCCTCACAGCTCTGGAAGCATCAGGACTCGATTCTACATATGTAAAGAAACTCAATCAAGCAGAGCACCCAGGCAGCCGGACCGCCCAGTACGTCGCCATCAACGACTCAAGCAAGAACCTCGTCATGGCCATGGCAGACATGGGCATCTTCACACAACACCTCTTCCCCGAAGAGTGGAAGTCGGCCATCAAAGCCACAGACCCCAAGTGGCTCGTCGTGGACGGCAACTGGAGTCCCAAGGGCATTAGGACCTGGATTCAGGCTGCCAATGAGAACGGCAGCAGAGTCGCCTTTGAGCCCGTCTCGGTTGCCAAGTCCAAGAGCCTCTTCGGCCCTCAGCGCGGCGTGCCGTCGTTGGGTGTGTTTCCCAACCAGAGCGTTGACCTCGCATCGCCCAACATCTACGAGCTTTCGGCCATGTACTCCGCTGCTAAAGAGAACGGCTATCTGGATAGTATGGACTGGTTCGAGGTGATTGATTCGTTTGGTATGCGGGGAGCGAGAGACCGGTTTGTCCGTCTCACATCGGCCGAGTTGACGGATGCTGGTGTACCAGTGCAGTCCATCCAGTTGCTCCCTTACATTCCGACAATCATCACAAAGCTCGGATCCAAGGGCGTCCTATTGACAACCATCTTGGGTAAAGACGATCCTCGACTTCGGGACCGTGAATCTGAAGAGTTCATCTTGACTCGGTCCTATGACGGAAATCCAGCCGTTGGCGGCATCTACATGCGATTGTTCCCACCAGTCGAGCATGTGGAGAACATTGTCTCCGTCAATGGAGTCGGAGACACGTTCCTCGGCGTATTGGTGTCTGGACTCGCTCAGGGAGGGAGAGTCGACAAGCTGGTTGATGTGGCTCAGCGAGGCGCGGTATATACGCTCAAGTGCGCAGAGTCTGTGAGCAAGGAAGTGTCAAAGCTGGAGAGCGATTTGGAAAAAGTTGCATTGTTAAAATAAGCGAATACTGGTTATAAGAAGAGAAAAGCATCAATCATGTCCCAAATCAGGCTTCAATCATCTGATCTGTGTCATGCTGTGAGTCGTAAACTGGAAAATGGTAGCTTGAAGGTGAAATTGAGGCAGCTCCAATCAATACAATGTCAGCCTCGTCAAAAGTACCCCCACTACCCCCACTTGGGCAACTTCTCGTCTGCAAGGCTGAGCTCCGGACCCAGAAAAAAATTAAAGAAAAATCGATTCCATCTTTTTGCAGAGCAGAGCAAACCAGCCGTCGCCGAATCCCTTCCACAACAGCGGAACTAACTCAGCGAAAATGGCCCAGCCGCAGGATCCAGACTTTTCAGAGGACGAGCTGTCCGAAAATTACCTGTCGTCCGACAATGACTCCGACGACGCCTCATCAAGAAAGAAGCCGGTGGTTGCGATGCAGGACAAGGACTCGGACGAAGAAGACCTGGAACGGCTCGTTTTCGGCAGCAAAGTCAGCTTCGGAGAGAGCCTCTTCAAGAGCGGCAGCCTGATTGGCACAACAGACGACAAAGAGGGCAAGGAGCTGGAACTGGCCGATGCGGACACCGGCGGCCTGGAAGACGTCGACGATGCCGACCTGTTCATGATCGATACCGCCCCGAGCGGCGCAGTCCCTCAAGCAACAACCGTCACCTCCAAGGCGAAAAAGGCGGAGCACGGCGATCCGGCCGCCTGGGAGGACAGCGATGACGACCGATTGGCAATCTCTCTTGCGAACCATACACGGCTGCGAAAACTGCGACTGACCGAGGCCGAGGACCTCGTGAGCGGCACCGAGTACAGCAGGAGGCTTCGACAGCGCTATCTCCAGCTCCATCCTGCGCCTGCGTGGGCCAAGGAGGCAGAGGGGCGCCCTACGAAGCGAAGACGGCGCTCGTCTGCCTCCTCCGGCTCTTCAGATGAGAGCGGCAGCGAGTCCGACGGCGGTGATGCGTCTGCGCAGCCGCTGGAGGACTTTTTGCGAGACGTCAAGAGCCTGGCTGGCGCAGGCGGGCCCAAGAAGCGACGGCTCAGGCCAGAGATCATCGACATCCAGAGAACGCGCGAAATCTCCGACACACACCTTGCGCCTGTGGAATGTCTTTCCTTCCACCCCGAGTACCCCGTTCTGCTGTCGGCGAGCACCGCCTCGGTGCTATACCTCCACCACATTGCGCCCGACGCCCACCCGGTGCCGAACCCCCGGTTGACGTCCGTACAAGTCAAGGGCGTGGACATTCGAAGAGCAGAGTTCCTGTACCCCGGCGGCGACAAGGTCTTCATCGGCGGGCGGAGGAAGTTCTTCCACCACTGGGACCTCAAGACGGGCGTCGTGCAGAAGACGTCGCAGATCCTGGGCCACGGGCTGGAGCACAAGACGATGGAGCGCTTCAAGCTGAGCCCCTGCGGCAGGTACATGGCCATCACGGCGTCGACGCGCAAGGGCGGCGGCATCATCAACATCCTCAGCGTAGGCTCCCTGCAGTGGATCGCCGCGGCCCGGCTGTCGAGCAGGAACGGCATCGCCGACTTTGCGTGGTGGAGCACCGGCAACGGCATGACGATCCTGGGCAAGGACGGCCAGGTCGGCGAGTACAGCGTCGAGACGAGGAGCTTCGTGGGCCTGTGGCGCGACGACGGCTGCATCGGCGGCATCGTCATCGCTCTCGGCGGCCACCAGGGGCCCGAGCTGATTGGCGACGACCGCTGGGTGGCCATTGGCTCCAACTCGGGCATCACCAACATCTACGACCGCAGCGAGCTCCTCGCCCTGGACGCCGAAAAGAACATTGTCATCAAGGAGGCGCCGAAGCCCACGCGCGTGTTTGAGCAGCTCGTCACGCCCGTCACCGTCCTGACGTTTTCTCCCGACGGCCAGCTGCTCGCTTTCGGCAGCAGGTCATCAAAGGACGCCCTCAGGCTGGCTCACCTGCCGAGCTGCACCGTCTACAGGAACTGGCCGACGGCGCAGACGCCGCTTGGGAGAATAACGGCGGTGGCGTTTGGCAAGGATAGCAG
>LFMI01000774.1:39319-50488 GCA_001050175.1 Trichoderma parareesei | reverse complement strand
TTTTTTTTTTTTCCCTTTTGCCTTCAACATCCAATTCGGATTCTGTCAAGTACAGATTTGTCTTTTTTTTTCTCTCTCTATACCCTCTTCTTTTGGTGTCTCTCTTCAGCTTGAGACTGAAGAACCTCCCTCATCATGTCTACCGTAAGTCCACCCTGTGTTCAAGTCATCTTGATCATCACCAGCTACCTATTGAGCTTCGCGAGTGGAGTGACTCACCAGACTGCCCCTCCAGTTCTACATCGAGAACAAGAATGTCGGCAACCAGGCCGAATCAGAAGATTGGCGCAGTAAGTCCTTATCACTCTTTTCCAGATCTATCCCGCAAGAAAAAATACCGTAATTTCCTTTGTACTGACATGTCGGCCACAACCAGTTCGCGGCTACAACCCTCTGACGCCTCCCGACCTGCTGCAGCACGAGATCCCCCAGACGACCGAGTCCAAAAAGACTGTCATCGACGGCCGCAACGAGGCCGTGGCCATTGTCAATGGCAAGGACCCCAAGCACCGCCTGCTCATCGTCGTAGGGCCCTGCTCGATCCACGACCCCGAGGCCGCCCTCGCCTACTGCGACCTGCTCCTCCAGGCCAAGGAGAAGCACAAGGACGAGCTGCTCATCGTCATGCGGTCGTACCTCGAGAAGCCGCGCACGACGGTCGGCTGGAAGGGCCTCATCAACGACCCGGACATTGACGGCAGCTTCAAGATCAACAAGGGCCTGCGGCTGTCGCGCCAGCTCTTTGTCGACCTGACGAGCAAGGGCATGCCCATTGCGAGCGAGATGCTGGATACCATCTCTCCCCAGTTTTTGGCTGATCTGCTGAGCGTCGGCGCCATTGGCGCGCGCACGACGGAGAGCCAGCTGCACCGCGAGCTGGCCAGTGGGTTGAGTTTCCCCGTTGGCTTCAAGAACGGCACCGATGGTTCGCTTGGCGTTGCGATCGATGCCATGGGCGCCGTCAGGCACCCTCACCACTTCCTCTCCGTTACCAAGCCTGGTGTTGTCGCCATTGTGGGAACAACAGGTAACGAGGACTGCTTCGTCATCCTGCGCGGTGGCACAAAGGGCACAAACTACGATCCCGAGAGCATCGCCGAGGCCAAGGCTGCTCTGGACAAGAAGGGGGCTCCCCCGAGGTTGATGATTGACTGCAGCCACGGCAACTCACTAAAGAACCACAAGAACCAGCCCAAGGTTGCCAGTGTCGTCGCCGAGCAGGTTGCCAAGGGCGAGACTGCCATCATGGGCCTCATGATTGAGAGCAACATTAACGAAGGTGAGCAACGTCTGATGATGAATTCGCTCTGGGAAGCTTCTGCTAACGAAGAGATGATGATGATAGGCAACCAGAAGGTGCCGGAGGAGGGCAAGTCCGGGCTCAAGTACGGCGTCAGTATCACAGACGCCTGCATCAACTGGGCAGATACCGAGGCGGTGCTCGACAACCTGGCGGATGCCGTCAAACAGAGAAGAAAGGTTTTGGGAATCAACTGAGTTGGCTGAAGGAGCACGCACTATTTTCAACCTTTCACATACGTACATACCCCCCTTTGTCCTTCCAGGGACACGCAGCTGGTCGTCGGACTGGTTGACATGCTTTGTCGTTGTGGTGCCAGCGTATGCGAGATTCTGCTGGTTTTCTGCGAGTCGGACATACTAAAACTGCTGCCTATTTCTTTCTCTATTCGCTGCCCTGGTTGAGGATCAGGCGCTGGTTGTGTTAAACACGCCTCTGGCTGTACATAAAAGACTACCTCAAAAGTTTGTGGCGCTAATCGATTAAAAGCATCGCCAGGCGGAAGTGTGTTTGATTTGATATATTGCCATCTGTAGATGGCGTTTATTTCGGGTTCCAAGTGAACACTCTCAACGTTATATGTCGAGGACTCTGTGTAGAAAGTGAAGAAGGATCAGCATTGCAAAAATGTCGTATCTATTACGTGAATACCTAGTGAAGCCATCACCATGACGCCCGTTGCTGTCCGGCTCACACTGTGCAACGTTTGTCGCAGCCAAAAAAAAGGACCCCTTACTTGATCCAGCCAAGCATCAATCAATCAGCAAGGCTGCTCTCTAGCAGCATCCCAGCACAAGCACAAGCAGAAGCGCAGCCCAGCCAATTTTCCAAGCGACGGACGGCAGGCACGAAGCTGGCGACTCTCGCTCATTCTTTTTCTCTTCCCAGCACCGCCGGCATCTGTCATCAAATTGATCCCTCGCCAATCGCGGGGGCATCGCGCGCTCCTTTTTTGCTTCCTTTCCTTCGTCTTCCTTTTTCTTTTTTTCAACTTTATATTCCCTTCATCTGATTCATCTCTGAGCTCACCTTGCTGCCGCCTCAATCACCCTCTTCGGCTCGGTTCTTGCTCTCTCTCCACGACGCGACTTGCATCATCCTCACCACCATCATCCTCTTCCTCACCTCCCAAGCGCAGCGAGCGACGCGCGCCCACTCATAAAGCCATGGCGCCCACCTACTCGCCGCCAGACTCGCCGCTATCGTCCGCAATGGACTCGTCAGAACCATACGAGGAAGACGCCCACGACCACGACGACGAGACGGCGCTGCGGCCGTCCAAGCGCCAAAAGGTTGAGGCCGGCTCGACCACGTCGTCGGCCGTCGTCCCCGACGCCGAGCACGAGCCCGTCCCGGAGCCCGATCCGCTCGAGGGCATGTCGGACGTGTCGTCGGACACGTCGGGCGACATCCCCAGCTCGCCCGTCAACGCCCGGCTCGAGGAGGAGGACTTCCAGGACCAGGTCACCGTCTGCGACTGGGACGGCTGTCCGGCCGGCGACCAGGGCAACATGGACAAGCTGGTCGAGCACATCCACAACTCGCATATAGAGAACCGACAGAAGAAGTACACGTGCGAGTGGCGGAGCTGCAACCGCAAGGGCCTGCCTCATGCCAGCGGCTATGCTCTCAAGGCTCACATGCGGAGCCATACCAGAGAGAAGCCTTTTTACTGCTACCTGCCTGGTACGTTGGGATGAAGCATCTTGGAATGTTATTCGATACGCGATATTGTTTTTGCTATGCTAACATTTGCCCTTGCTCAACTCAATAGAATGCGACCGCTCCTTCACGAGGTCAGATGCTCTTGCTAAGCACATGCGAACCGTCCACGAGACAGAAGCGCTGCGGCCATCGGACCCCGTGCCGAAATCCATGCAGTCAGGGCCAACTGGCCGGACGGGAAAGCTCAAAATCATCATCAAGACGCCCCAATCGCAGTCTGCGCAAGACGACGGAGATGATGCCAACGGCGACGTCCCACCGTCAGAGTGCTTCACGGTACTGCCTCCCGACCTCTTTACCGAAGAAGAGCTGCAAATTCCTCTTCCCAAGCTGTGGCGTAAGTGCCACTGGGAGGCGACATGGGCCGAGGAGGTTGGAGAGGCGCTGAGGAACGAGTGCAAGCAGTGGGAGGACCTTTACTACAAGGAGTGGCTCGACAAGGAGGTGCTGCTATCGCAGGTTATCCAGAGCGAGGTTGATTGGCACGAGCGGCGCCAGGCGATCATCTCGGGCGCCGCCGATGTGCAGATCCCCAGCAGCACGGAAGAGAGAGAGGAAGAGGCTGCGAATGGCGGCGCCAGCGACAAGCCTATTGCGGCGGGGGGCAACGAGGAATGAAGGCTATGCAAGAGTGCCGTTTCTCACTCTATATGATGACGGATATTTGGTGAATGGGGAGAGGCATTTAATGGTGGGGGCTGGGTGGCTTTTGAAGCCCAAAAAAGGGACAGGCTTGGAAGAGCATGCGGCGGGGAGTTTTGGGAGTTCTTTTTCACCGCGAGACGCGCAGAAGGAGGGCTGAAAGCCCATGGCGGTCTTGTTTCTTTGCTTTCTCTTTTTGTGCTTCTTCTTTTAATCTTTGCGTCCTACGGTCTACGGCGGCTCGAAGAAGGAGGTCGGAGCTTGTTCGTATGGGATGGACGCAAAAGAGGGGATGCTTTTTGCCATGGCTTGCTTTGAAGGATGTAAGATACGTGCACGAAATACAAAGGCGGTTCAAAGCTCAAACGCAGTTCAAATAGCATACCATTGGATGCGCCTCTCTTCGACAATGTGATGTATTCTCCACGGTCAAAAGCGTAGCAACATGGAAGCCCTCTCGCCTTGTCGAGCTCTACAGTTTATCCCAATGGGAAGCAACTTTTCTGGCGTAAATTTCACATATCTTTCCCCATCATCATAGATGACATCTTTCAATTTGTTAATCACATGTGAAATGAGCATTCTCAATCAGCTGCGTCTCTTCTCGTCTATTCTCTACCTAGTCGCCTCAATTGCTGGTAGGTTAGTAACCTGAAGGTCATGTAAGCAAGGTCATGTCAAGCTCTACCTTACCTAGGTAGGTATACAGCAGGTAGGTACTAGGTACAGTAAACAACCTATCCGCCCTCCCGCCGATTTCGCATCCCATCCCCCACTGAAATCTTTCTATTCCGCCTGCACGACTTCCCAGGTCACTGTATAATAACTTTTTCCGATTTGAAATCCTCGCCTTCTAATTTGCGCGCCGCGTCGCAACTCTCTTTGTGAATCTTCCACAACTCTGGACTCTACTACAACTTTGAAGCCAAAAGCTACAAAAGGCTGCTTTATACTTTCTTACCGGTTCACACACTATTCAGACCATTGAACTGCTTCGTCTCTATAGCTGGCGCTGTGCTGTGGTGTATGAAGTACCTTGTTCACACGTGCTTATCAATATCAGTGCGCCACGCCCGAACTTCTTTGCAAAACTCGCCACTTTCCACCATACAAATCGCCGCACTAGCGCATCGACATTACCACCCTCTTCATTCTCTATCTAAATTATATACCACATTGACAACTTCATACCTGTAAACTTCGACAAATCACAAGGCGAAACAACCAAATCGAAGCAAGGCAATCAAATCTTATATCCTGCCCGCCGTCACACATAACCAAACGGCACCGCCGTTTCAAAAACCCGCACCATGAGTGCCATCCTCTCCGCCGACGACCTCAACGACTTCATCTCCCCCGGCGTCGCCTGCATCAAGCCCATCGAGACCCTCCCCGCCGACGCTCCCCCTCCGCCGCCATCATCTGCCAACGAAAACGAAGTCATCCTCGACGGCCAGCAGCAGCCCTCGACAGCCAGCGCCGCATCGCCCGCCCAGATCTCGCTCACAGACTGCCTCGCCTGCTCCGGCTGCGTCACCTCTGCCGAGGCCATCCTCGTCAGCCTGCAGAGCCACACCGAGGTCCTCTCGACGCTCGACGCGGCCCCCGCGCTGCGCGTAGTGGGACCCGATGCGGCCGGCAACTTCGCCGTCGAGGGCCTGGACAACGACGACGCCAAGCTGTTCGTTGCCAGCGTGAGCGCGCAGACGAGGGCGAACCTGGCGGCTGCGTGCGGGCGAGGCGTGTCCGAGAGCCAGGCGGGATATATACTGGAGAGCCTTTTGCGGGGTCCAGAGGGGCTCGCAAAGGTCGGCAAGTGGAACAATGCGTTCGAGTGGGTGGTGGACATCAATGTGGCCCGGGATGCGACTCTTGCGCTTGGTGCGGCCGAGGTTCTCTCCTCCCCGGCCCCGGGCATCGCGAAGCCCTCACAGCCCATCCTCGCATCGTCATGCCCCGGCTGGGTGTGCTATGCAGAGAAGACGCATCCGTACGTGCTGCCGCACTTGTCCAAGGTCAAGTCGCCACAGGCGCTCATGGGCACCCTTCTCAAGACCACGCTGAGCAAGAAGCTGGGCATCCCTCCCAGTCGGATATGGCATGTGGCCGTCATGCCTTGCTTCGATAAGAAGCTGGAGGCCAGTCGAGAGGAGCTCACAGACGAAGTATGGGCGCGCTCAGGCTTGCCGGGCAAGGGAATTCGAGACGTCGACTGCGTCATCACCAGCAAAGAAGTCCTGATGCTGGCAGAGTCAAGAGGACTAGACTTTTTCAACTTTTCAAAATCCGCGTCATCCATTCCGCCGTCAATACCCTTCCCAGATGAAAAGATGCACGGATTCTTGTTTCCAAACAAGGGCTCAAGAAATCCCCCGCGAGTAGCTGGATCTTCTGGCGGGCTGTTACACCATATTCTCCAAACAAAGGCCGCCCAGACGCCAGGGTCAGAGATCCAGGTCGTCCGCGGCCGCAATGTCGATGTTGTCGAGTACTTTGTCACAGTAAACGGCGAGCCTGTTTTCAAGGCCGCTCGGTACTATGGCTTCCGAAACATTCAAAACCTCGTTAGGCGTCTGAAGCCGGCTCGCCCGTCCCGCATGCCGGGCGGAAAGCCCTTCGGGAGCGCTCGCCGCCCGGCAGGCAAGGCAGCCTCCCACGACTATAGCTTTGTTGAAGTCATGGCTTGCCCTGGAGGCTGCACAAATGGTGGTGGCCAGATCAAGGTCGACGATGCCGTGATTCTGGAGCGCAAAAACATATCGGGGAAGCCAGGCCCCCAAGAACAAAAAGACTGGCTGGCAGAAATCGATGAGGCATACTTCTCAGGCGAAGATTCGCTGGTCGAACAAAACGCCGAGAAAGTGGTTGGAGGCATTTCCCACTCGTACATAGATGATACCCTGGCGTACTGGTCGGACATGACAGGTATAGGGCTAGATAGACTGGCTTTCACGAGCTTCCGTGAGGTGATTAGCGACGTTGGAAAGGATACAGCCACCGAGAGAGCCGCTCAGTTGGCTGGTAAAGCTGGCGGCGGGTGGTAGCCAGCTTTACATGGAAACAAAATTAAGAAGAACATTCTCTCAAGTCTCTCTGGTGCCACGCCGTGCAAAGCCGAATCCTCCTCTGCCAGTCCCGTCGGGTCCTCTGGGCGCTCGGATGGCTTGCTGTTCATCTCGGCCCTGTTGTCCTCGCATGGACGAGGAATCGCTGCCGCTTCCATCGCGGCCTCCTCGCCGGCTCGAGTCCGGCTTCTGGGAAGAGTTGGGGTCGAAAAGCTCTCTCCTAGGGCCGAACTGGTTCGTCATTCGTCGCGGCTCAAACTCCTGCCCACCGATTTCAGTGTTGCTGACATTGTTGCTGCTGTAGCCGCTGTTGTAGTTGCTGCTGTTATTGTTATTGCCGCCATGATACCCGCCACCACCACCACCACCACCACCACCATAGTTCCCTCCTCGTCCCCTCCCCCTGCCGCGATACGCCCCCCTCCCCTCCGTCCTCGGCGGCGTCACGGTCCCTCCCGTGCCCGCCGGCGACGACCCCCTCGACGAGGGCGCCGACTCCCCAAAGATCTTGGCCCGCGCCTCGTCGTATCGCCGCTGCTTCTCCTCGCGGTCGCGCTTCTGCTTGGCGCGGATCTCCTCAGGCGTCATCTGCGCCTGCTGCCCCGACCGCAAGTCGTCGTCGTCGTCGCCGCCATCACCGCCGAGGGACGCGCCGCCCGCGGCAGAAGGGTTCCGCTTGGCGACGACGGGCTTGCGGCTGAGGACCTTTACCTGGGGCTTGAAGGACGCGGTCAGGGGGACGCCGCCGCTTGCTTCGACGTGGTACAGCGTTTCCGGGGAGTCGCTACATTTTTGGTTTTGCGCAAGCGCTCGCAAGTTAGCAAACAGTAATTCCCCAAGGCAGTGTGTTTCCGGGGGAACATTAAGAAGAAGAAGGGGGCTGTAATAGAGGGGTCCTTTTTTGTGCATACGCTGATTCCCATAGCTTCCGGTTCGCTTCGGCGTGCTGCTGCAGGCGCTCTTGTCGGCTCATGCTGGGCTGCGGCGCGACTTGCGGCTCTTTTGCATTGTTGCGCTCGGTGCGTTCGCGGTCGGCCTGGGTTTCCCAGTCGTCGTCCCAGGCGTTGGGGACGCCGCCTGACCTGCTCATCTTGGATAGAGAATGAACTGAATGCTAATGCTGTTTATGTGTAATGGTATGATAAGAAGAGGACTGGCGTTTCGAGGTCTCGGTGATGCTTGGAAAGCTGGAGGGAGACCGAGGCGATAACGACGATAGCGCCCTCGATCTTGTCTTCCTTGAAGCACGCCGCGAGGAGGGTTATTCCGATCCCTTTCCGTTCTTCAGAGCCACTCTTGATCGTCTGCTTGGTGATTCAGTGCGCGTATGCAGCCCTGATGCCCTTTCCCAGAAGTGCTCGTGACTGCATTTTCGAGGGCAATTCGGTTCGGTTCAGCGGCGGCCAGCTGTGGCTTCAATGGAGACGAGAGGTCATTATTTCGGGTGATTTTGTTGTGTGTGCATTTTAGCTCGGTGCTTTGGTGATGGGCGGTACCTAGACAGTACTGAGGCTGCGGCTCGTTGTCAGCACGAATCATGCGGGAAGTGCGCTATTGAAGAAGTCTTGTTCAGGTAGTAGCTTGCGGACCGCTTCCTTCCAGCGGGGATCGTTTTCCTTGGTGGGGCGGCTCTTTCGCGATTGATTTACTGGCATGTCGAACTTGATCGATCGATTGCCTTACAGGTACACTCAAAGACACTTTGCAGGGTCCAACTACAGAAGATACTATCAAAGCTGCACTTAATATCAACTCTAGACTTCAAAGGTATGCAACACGAAACAGCCGTCTGCAATCAAAAGCAAGAACCCCTATCGTTGATCTCCAAACTCATCAGCGCAACAGTTTCTCCATGGCTGAATCGTCGAGTCCCGCCGCAACATCCTCAAGGCCCAAACGGCCTCGCGAGGACGGCGAAGCCATCAAGAGCCGCCTCCTCGACCAGCAATTCCACATTGGTGAGTACTCCAAGTTGTTACCCTATTACAAAGCCCGCACACACATCGTGTATTATCCCACAACGTAAACATACAAAGATATACACACTGACCTAGAGGGGTGGGAAAACGTCATGTAATAAATAGGCCGCTATGCAGACCCCTTGGTTCCACGAAAGACGTCAGACCTTCAGTTCTGGCCAAAGGACGTGACGCCAGAGATGGAGAAGAAGTGGCTGGCCATTATCGAGGAGCATCGCTCGTAGGACGGGGAGTCGACTCTGACGGAGTTTGAGTGGGCGGTGGAGATTTGATTGATGGCTTCCTACCTATGTAGTTGTTTTTCTTGGTCCATATGGATTCGTTACTACAGCATCTCGTTTCCATGGGTTTGGCGACACGGCGCCGGCTTGTGCCTGTTCCCGCAGTCCATTATTACGCAGCTAATACCTACCTAGGTAGCCCTTTCGTACTGTGGTGACAATAGGCAGCTTTTTTTTTAGTGATGGGTTTTCCACTTATTATTTGATCCTTGACGTGATAATTTACCGTTGGCATACATCGGTCCATCTTGCTTGTGACGTTTTGGGGAGCCTCAATCAGGTGCTGTGCCTCCAGTCTGCTTCGTAAGCGGTGGCATGATGACAATATCACGAGAAGTGTCAGAACCATCTCGAAGGTACACCGCTTACCTTGCAGCAATGCATTACCCATGTACTAGGTAACAACAGGTCAGATTCCTTCTGGAATTTCCTTTGATTGATGGGCAAAGCTTTCGGCATGCCCGTCACGTCACAACAACACCCGGATAGTAACCATTGTACCATCTATTGTCATCCTGCTATTAACCCCTGAGTGCTAAAAGCGTCACTCCCACACAACCTTCAGATGAAAATAGTGGGTTC
This sequence comes from Trichoderma parareesei, assembly GCA_001050175.1. Lineage (NCBI taxonomy): Eukaryota > Fungi > Ascomycota > Sordariomycetes > Hypocreales > Hypocreaceae > Trichoderma > Trichoderma parareesei. The sequence goes on along the minus strand of LFMI01000774.1, from coordinate 40,914 downwards.
ACAATCGCATCGCAAGGCTCGTCACACGTCACGCTAAATTTGACCCAAGCTTTCCATAACGCCGTCCAGTGTTGTTCTTCAGTTTCTGGCACTAAGGAGGTGACGGTTATGATGGATTACCTATTACCTTACCTACTCCAGCTCGGTGCCTAGAGGTCATATAATAGTAGTAGCCCCTTGGCGGAAGAGATCGGCAACGGGTAGGTAGTATACCGAGGAATCGCTTCTCCCGTCAACGAGAGCAAAACAGCCCGCTTCTCCCATATCCAAAGCCATCAGCCAGGAATAGATTGCAACCCTCCAGGGCCCATCTTACGTAGACCTGATCCCAGTCCAGCATACCTAAAGCATAGAATGGACAGAAAGACTAGAAGGGCACTAGAAAATTCCGCCACACCAAACAAAACGAGCGCCGTCGACAACACTATCCCTCGTCCAGGAAGAGGCGACACGCGAACTTGGGCCAGGGTATCTCCGGTGATGCTGAACACGAAGAGGAAACCGTCCCAGAAAACTCAAGTGCCACCCCTCCAGCCACACTTGGGATAAAAAACCTCTCCTGTTATGCTGCTGCTGGCCCGCGAGGAGATCATGCAGAGAGCAGACTCACACGATTTACGATGCAGAAGCCACAGTGCGAGCCACATCATTCCTTCTCTGGTGCCTGTTACCGTTCTATTTCATGTCGTGTCTGCTCGTTTTGCTCGGCTGGCAACAGCATGCTACCACCTCCAAAGTAGTTGCAGCAATAGAGCACAAAATACGGCCGTCTCGATAGCATCACCTCCAGGAGTGCCATCGTTGTAGTCTCCCAAAGCTGCGGTCCCACGTCAGCTGATTTGCAGCGAGACGAGGCTGAGCCCGCAGCCTCTTCTAGCCCCCTTGCCTGCTTGTAAGTGTCATAACCGGGCCCTCCTTGCTTCATAGGCACGGCGGTTCCCCCCTCATTCTTGGAGTACATGATGTATGTCCTCGTGCAATCGTGCAATGCGGGATGGCGTGGCAAATGCAGGTTTCCCCTACCTTCTTTCGCTCCTCTCTTCCTCTCTCTGTCTCTCTCACCCTCCCTTGCCAGAGCCAGGCGCTGTCCGGACCAACCTAGACAACTTGGCAATGGCCGTTGGCAACTTTCTGCCTAGCCAGCACGCGAATCGTGAAAAGGGAGCAAGGGAACAAATAGGCAGTAATAGCTCCATCACCAATCCTGAATTCCAGACAACTCGATAGCTCCGGTGGCGAGGCCTTGTCCTAGATGAGGGGTTTGAGGGGTTTGCCTTGATGTTTATTGCCATACGCACTGTGTGTGAGCAAGATGGTATGTGAAGATGCGATGCCATTGAACCATGTCGAGAGAGTCACGTTTGTATCTGCTTCTGGCCGTCTGCAGAACACACACAAGGTAGATACCTCGTCAAGCCTCGTGTCTGCATCGACCCCAACAACGAGCCATGAGAGGCGTCTGAGAATAGGCAGCCGATAGCGTGCTCCAAGTTTTAAGGTAAATTGCCCGTGCCCATCGCCCCCGAGAGAATAGATATGCTGCACACCCATTCGCGGCTTTGGAGCTGGCAGGGTCCGACAGGGCCCGATAAACC
>LFMI01000774.1:12354-29790 GCA_001050175.1 Trichoderma parareesei | reverse complement strand
TTTTTTTTTTTTTTGCAGATCGGAGGGAAGGGGGAAGAAGCGGTGCTCAATTGGGCGGACGGCGAAATAGCAGCGGGCTGGACGACGAGAGGAGGAGGAGAGAAGGAGAGGAAGCCAAGCTTGCGTCTGAGAGGTTTTGCGTGAAAATCGTGATGCCGGACAAAGCTGGAGCGCCGCCGCCGCCTCTCCAGAAAAAAAAATGCGGAGCCCTTTTGGTCTTGGTGCCGCCGCCTGGAAGTGGTAAGTACCTAAGGTAGGTAGTACTGTATCTGCATTGCTATTTCTCACTGTATTTTTCTAGGCGGGAACCGCTGATTCTTCAGTGGCTTTCGCCCGCCAGAGTTACAGAGGGAGCTGGCAAAAAGTGGGATGTGAGGTGCACGTGACTCGGGAGAAGTCGCGACGAGCCGGAGCGACGTCAGTGTGTAGGTAAGCTTGAATCCCTATGCAAAGACATGTCATGACTTGCAATGTCACTGACTATGGAAGCATATGTTGGCTCGACCAATCTCTTCCACTTGGCTAACATCTGTAATGTACTGACAAATCCACGAGTCATCTGTATGGGTTATGCTATCGTGAGAGTGCTTAGCTCCGCTGTCGACATGCTTCATGTCCCTGTTGATGAGATCCATTGCGTCAGTGACAAGGTAATGCAAGGGGAAACGCTCGTTAGTAGTACTACTACTACAGTATTGTAGCGGTATGAGTACACTGACGCTGCTCCCTCAAGCCAAATGCAGGGCAAGGCCAACAAGTGACACCTCAGTTGCCGTCTAATGTGAAGGAAAACCCCAGCCATGCTACACCCAACGGCCAGGCAGTGACCCTTTCCACATACTAGGTAGTATCCAATCTCTAGTGTGTGCTCCTCGAAGCATCACAAGCGTCAGCACAATACAGGTTGCCAGAAGCATTGCCACTTGATATATGAAACAGCCTGCTACGTACTCAGTTTGATGTTTTTAGGGTGTGAACTTTTATAATCCAACGATTGAATTCTCATTTCCACCTATGATCATGGATTGTACTGTAGATAGTTAGGATACGTTTGTCTAGCACTTTTAGATATACAATCACGCCCAGCGCAACACACATCAAACATTGATGTTGCTCGCGTTGCCCAGACAATCCTTGGTGACTTACCGTTGGCAGCACAGAGATTTCAGAACATGAACACACACTGCTTTTGGAAACTGTTCATTAAAACATATCGTAAGCCGTAAAGTTTCCCAGCAAACCTGATAATAGTCTGCCCGATCCCAGTTCCTATCCTTCAGAAACGACAGACTCTCGCTAGCCAAAATGTTCTCCAAACGCCGACATAGTCTACAAGTTGTATGTATGCAGATATACTATGTGTATGTAATTCTGGGTGGGTATAACGGTGGCATCAAGTGCCCCTTCTCAAAACAATCTTTATCTCAGGGAATTGTAGTTCCCTCCCTACCTAACTACCCCCTTACGAGGATTGAGCCATGGACTCGACTTGCTTCGACTGTTTCTGGTTCCTCATTGTTCGGCTCCAGCCTACAGCAATTGAGGCCAAGTAGAACAGCGTCATGACGCCGGCAACGACCGAGTAAGCAATAATGTAGCGCGTAGCAACGTTGCCAAGCTGCAGGCCCAGGCCGCCGTTGACAATGCCAATAATCATGAGGGCACGTCCATACCAGCAGTGCAAGTGACCAAAAATCCCACGACGTTGCGTCTTGAGGTAGTTTATGTGGTGAATCAAGCCAAAGATGGGCTGAAGGCTGAGGAGGGCGACGAGAATGACTCCGAGCCGAGAGTGAGGCTGGTCAAAGAACTAGAACAGGGCCATTGTCAGTATCAATGGATATATAGTTACGGCAAGAGAAAGAAAAGTATAGAAAGGGCATACCTCGTTCTCGCGTTTCGCAATAGTGACACCAAGCCCAAGTCCAGCCCACATGCCCAGGAAGGCAATCGTCTGCCACGAGGCGTGGATATACCACTTTCCAATCAAGGGCATCAGGCTGGAGCCGAGAGGGTACATGATGACGAAGATGACCGACATGAGGATACCGTGGGCGTTGATCAGAGTCTGGTTCGATGAGCCATCGGTGACACCGGAAACAGCACTGCCTCCATCACTATCGCCATCGCTGTCGCCATCATCACCGCTGCTGGAGCCACCAGAGCTGCTGCCGCTGTCGCTGCTGGATCCGACAAAGGGGTTCGCGTCGGAGCTGATGCTGGCCTGAGCCAAGTTGACTTGAAACTGCGTCATGCTGTCGTGCTGCGTGATAACGGCAGCTGGGTTCGTCGAGTCCAAGGAGTCTCCCGACTTCCAAGCAGAGATCCAGTTCGTCTTGCCGGATAGATCAAGGTCGGTGCATTTGCCGCATCTGACATTGGCAACCATGTTGCCATCAACCACGCCGGAGCCGGCCAGGAGCTCGACGTCGCTTCTCGCCTTGTAGGTCGGCATGACGTGGTTAGCGCCCGGCCTCGTGCTGAGCGTCACGTTCCCGTTGCCATCTTGATACATGATGAACATTTGCGAGCCGACCATCTGACTGCCAATGCCCAGTCCGATCCATTGCCATTTTGTGGGAGCCTTGAGCTGGAAGAAGATGTCGCCGGAGCCCGCCTTGGCCGAGGCCTCGGGAACTCCCCATTCGAAGCACACGCCGTCGTTGGGGCAGAATGAGGCAGTCGCAGCTGAAGCAACACCGGCATCTTGAAGGGTATTGTCTCAGTCATGGGGAGTAGTAAGATGTATCAAGTTGGTCTAAGAACTTACAAAGAGCGGTGGCGACAGCAGTCACAGCCGTACTATGAGAGAGCCTCATGATGAATGCCGGTACAGACGTGTATAGGCGTCTCTAATATGCGTCTCTATACCAATAACAACAATAGGGCACGGGAAAGACAAATAAATCGATCGAGCTAGGATGCAACGGGGGTCGAGCAAGCTTATATTACTGCTTGTAATGCCCGCTGAGAGAGGGATGCCACTAGCTGCTGCTTGTCAACAAGCCTCGTCTGGTCGTCCGTAGAGGAGGGCATATAATATATGCTTGTTCGAGGCTTTCGTCGGGGGCATGATAGGGAGGTTTCGGGCTCGCCCGGCATCCAGAGGGGTGGAGGGGTGTGTATCGAAAGACAGTCATGCATCTCCCCTGCAAGTTTATTTCTATTTATTTCTCTCCCCATGATTTGGGGCAAGCCCACCTCAGCTCCAACCTTGCTTCAGATGGGCTCTTGACATCGTCACTGGGGTATTTAGATGGATCCAACACTCGTTCGTAGACTAGGAGTAAACTCACACTAATCCGACTGGCCGTGGAACAAGATACGCCGGACTCCAAAGTCTTGTCGACTCAAAGCGATGGGGTGACAACCCCCTTTCGTATGTAGGCACAAATCGTCGTCCTTGGAAGGATTGAAACGCGAGAGTAGGACTCGTCATCGCTCTTGTTTCAGAAGAGAGTGCAGGCTAGCATTGGGCTGCAGTGGAGGAGGTCATCGAGTGAGGCTGCGCTCCAGCGGGGTACCACAACTGCAATCCCGAGCGTGCGGGTTGTTCAAAGTTGCAGCAGAATCAGGGTGAAGAGCACCATCCTAGCAAGGTCTTAGGTCTGGTCCTGCTGGCGCCAGTGACCGTCGAGACGAAGGTAATCAGGCACGTTGGTTGGAAGAGACGGCAGCTAGGGGCGCACATGGTTTCTGCTACATCGGCTTGCGCGTTTCGCGGTCCCCGTCATGGTCGTCTCGAACCCGCCCCTGTTTCCCTCCCACCCCAAGCCACAGCGGTAGTAGTTATCGTCAGGGGCCACGGCGACGCTATTGATGCAAGGCTTGTTCATGTCGACCTCGATTTCGCCTTTTCGTTGCTTTTCGGCTCTCTATGCTCTCCCTCGAGCTGACGGCGGAGCAACCCGCCGGTGATCTGCCAGAGACATACTATACAAAGCAGACCGACGGTAGAATCGGCACATGCTGACAACGCAAGTGATGACAGCTACAAGCAAGGATGAATGCCTGTTCGATATCTCGTCGGGCAACCAGAGCGCAAATCGAGTGTCACAAGCGAGGCGCAGGGCAGCAGCTAGCGGCGTGGCGCGTTTCTGCTTCGTCCATTATCGTCCTCGGGTCCTTTGCTGCAATCTGTGCTCCAGTTCACAGCCTGGCGGCAACTCTGACCGGGTCATGGCTTGTTGGTGAGATGGGACCAGGTAGAATCTCTAAACAGCGGCCACAGCGTCTTTGAGTGCTGACTGCGATGGATATCTTGGGCCGCCGGAGGATCTAACTCTCCGAGCCGGACCAATATCGAAACTCCAGATTCTGGTTGACAGTCAGATGCAGATGGGGCCCCTGGTTTGTGTTTTTATGTGTCTCGCCTGCTGAGTGTTGAGCCGTCATTGTCAATTGATACGAGAAGATCAAAGTGCTGTAGCATCTTGTATCTGACAATGTTTAAGCTCTCCAGCCACTGGTAAGAGTCGTCTTCCGTCACGCCTGGGTGAGCTAGGAACGGGCACCTCGAAAGCTTCTTTTGCTTTACCGCAGCACTGCCTCTTTGTCTCTTGCTGAGCGGCGCCGTCCCGCGCTGGACATGATGCCGGATACGGCAAGCTCAGGCCCGGTGGCTTTCTCGTAATGCAGAGAGGGTGGGCAGACCACGATTATGCGTTGCTGGTGACGACTCCAGTTCGAGTTGGAAGATTGCAGGCGATTGTCTCTTTTCAACAAAACCTGAGCAGGAGGTTTGAGCTTGGGTCTGGTTAGTAATCCGTCTCAAGATTGCACTTGCCGCTGTTGGAATCATCAACTCTTGCCCAACATGTATCTACATTCTACTACTAAGGTACCTTAGTGACTACCTAGGTACGAACTTACCTTAGTATTGGTTGCTCTTTTCGTTCATTTACAGTACGCCAGTTACCTTATTCGGCTGTACAATTACTGAGCTCTATTTCTATGCATATTACAGCTAAGCTACCTTTACCGTGAATAGAGTCACGGTAAAAGCATTGCCAGCATGCCATACCTAGCGACTCCGTTCAGCAAGACTTCCCACTTCAAAACAAGCATCGACGTTGCCTCACACTTCCTTCCATGATAGATAGTAGTTACTCCGCTCGTTCCACAACAGACCACACAACACACCAACCACTTCCTAGGTATGCATTTCTTACACATTGGCAACACATTACCGACTATATGTATTTGTTCAAAGATCCTTGTCTTACACGTCGTTCCAATAAAGCAGTCTTAGTGACGCATCAATGCCACAGGTGCCGCCAGCCGCTTATCGCCGAACGAGATGCCCGGATGTCCGTGTTCAGGGGAGGGGCGTGTGCCATCATTCCCCATCCATCCAGCACTGTTACCATGTCAGAACTTCGCTGGAACACAGGATTGTTACGAACTGGTGAGTACCTAGTCAACCGGTCGATCTTGCTGAAGAATCATTACAATAGCAAATTCAAAGTCTCAGCCACGGCAGCTTGCGTGAGCGATAGACCAGCCATCAATTGTCTCGAAGTAGACTGTCGAAACAATCATCTCGGGACATCGTTTCCCTCTTTTTCTATCAATGCCTTAGGCACCCACGGGCCAACCTACGAAAAGCTACTATAGCCGGCTTGATTGCTATCATCATCAGGCGTGTGGATATTGGGACACAAGTTCCTCGTCAAGATAGAGTAATAACTGCTGCGTACGGAAAACAATACTCCCAAAACTCCATTGAAAATTAGGTATCTAAGCTGTAAGCCGTGAAGTCAATACTAAGGTACCCAGTAGGTCGGTAATTTTCGTCCCTCTCCCTGAATAATGTATCTAGACAATGCGGTCTACTCCAGTCTCAGGTGAAAAGCCCCTCCTCCAATTAACGCCGGTTCGATATCCATGCTTATGCTTCTCCGGCACTGTCTAGTCTATTTCAACGACCTGTCAGATAACCCCCGCTCTCGAGCAGGCTTGACGATGCCACGAAGCTGAAGCCGCCAAATGGATCGTCCTTGGGAGGACTGGCGGGCCAAACGTCCCTCGACGATACCGTGGGACTCAAGGAAAGCTCCGTGAACTCTGGTGCAAAATTCTCCGCCAATTCAGGATCAGTGATCATGGGCTGGATGGGCGGTTCCATCTCCCGTGCGGCCAGCTTCTTCCAGTCAATCTTGCGGAAAAATCGATGCTTCTTCATCGTTTGCATATCCTTGGGCATCACAGCGCCTAGTCGTTTGTTGGGGTCCTTCCTCAGGAGCCGGGTGAGAAGATCTTTTGCGTCCAGGCTGAGGTAGTAAGGTAGCACGAGCTTCTGCTTGACAATATTGTCCTGAATCTTGGCATGATTTCCTCCCCGGAAAGGAGGGTTTCCCGTCATCAGGTCGTATGCGAGGGCTCCAAACGACCACCAGTCCACGGCCTTGCCGTACTTCTTCCCCTGAATAACCTCGGGTGCCATGTACTCGACTGTGCCCAAGATGGAGTTGCAGCTGTCCTCCGATTGGTCGACTGCTACCTTCGAGAGGCCAAAGTCCGTCAGCAGAAGATGGCCCTCTGCGTCGAGAAGACAATTCTCAGGCTTGAGGTCACGGTACACCACGCCCAGAGTGTCGTGAAGGTGGGAAATTGCCAGAAGCATTTCAGCCATGTAGAAGGCGGCCACCGATTCGGAAAACATCTTTTCCGTGTTGAGATGAGTGAACAACTCTCCGCCTTGTCCGTACTCCAGAATCAGATAGAGCTTCTCTTGGTCCTGGAAGGCATAAAAGAGCTTGACCACAAAGGGATGTCGATTCACCGATTCCAGTATCTGCCGCTCGGTCTTGGTTTGTTCCACCAGCTTCTTGTGGACGACCAGAGATGCCTTCTTGAACTGCTTCTGAGCGTAGAGCTTCCCGGTGGTGCGTTGCTTCACCAGCACAACCGTGCCATAAGTTCCTTTGCCAAGGCATCGCAGCGGCTCGAAATCATCCGACGTCATCTTACGTCTCGGGTTCAGTCCGCCCTCCAGAGGTTCCATAAACGATCTCCCGCGCACGCTCTCACTGACAAAGTCGTTCTCCAAGTTGACCTCGTAACTCATCGACCCGCCATCAGAAAGGTCGCTGCCACTTTCACTGCGACTCCCATCCCGGCTCTGGGAGCGGCTCATGTCCTCGAGACTGGTCTGAGAATTCAGGCGGGTACCATTTCGAGACATGGATGAGGAGCGCGATGCCGGATCAAGGCTCAGAGGCTCCATCTGCAGCCGCAGTTTGGCGATCCCAGACATGCTTGGCGAAGCGGTGCTGCGCAGAACCGGGCTGCAGTTGGCGCTCACAACGTCGTCGATGCGAGGACGACCACGAGGGGCCGACAGGCGTGGTGTGTCACAAACACCATTGTCGGAATCTTCATCGCCAGATGCCACTGGCGTCACCTGAAAGCCACGAACAGTGGACAGTGCCACCGCCGGCGAAGACCCCGATGCTTGCTTGATCATAATAACAGGCGACGCAGCCCACTGTATCTAGACAAACTGCAGTTTCAATAAACTAGAAGAGCGACAGCCAGGAGCTTGTTAGACTCCTGAATCACACAAAGCTCGCTGCTTTCAAGGCGTGCCACGGCGGCGCTCCGGATCTACTCGCTGCGCGGATTCGGTTTGTCGCTGAGACTCAAGGCGGCTCGACACACGCATCTGGTACCTGAAGAAGGACGAGGGCAGATCAGAGTCGTCTTGTATATGCATTTGTGAGTGGCCGGTTCCAAGGGAAGAGTGTGAAGAAGTGAAAAGATTGCCTTTGTTTCACCAAAAGGTGTGAGGAAGGAAAAAAAAACAAAAGAAGGAAGAGAAGCGAAGGGAAAGCAAGGAAGGAAGTGGCAGATGAGGCAGGCGGCTGGCCAATCCCACAGGCGGAATATTTTTAGTAATTAGTTGACCACCAAAGGGCAAAAAAAGTGCACCTCACCTCAACTTTTTTATTTTTCCCTTGACGGCTCGGGCTTGGCCTGCAGGCAGCCTCACCTGCTGCTCACTTGAGCCCTTTTGACCCCTGTAATCAGCCCTTGAAACCTTCCTTGCCAGGACGCTGGTCGCGGGATCCAGCGGATTCAGCGCTCTCTTGCTGCAGACTTTACTGGGCAAAAGTGATTTCCCACAGCACATGTCAGCGCAGTGCCGGGGGGGCGCCAGAGGCCGCTAAACTTTGTTCGGGCAAAGTTAGGCTCTCTCCACAGAGAAAAAGAGGGCTGAAGGAAGGGAAAAAAAAAAGTTGGAAACGAACCCCAGAGATCCATCGTACGATTGCCCCGGATCACGAGAAAATTGGAAGACAGACTATGAAAAAAAAAGTGAGACCTGATCGTCATGACTTTGAAGCCAAATGAGCCACTTCGTGACGTGTTATGAATCACTTCATAGGCCTGTCAGCTGCCCTGCTGCTCCCGCAGAAAAACCAGGGAAAATCTGCAGTCGATCCCAGCAGTCTCGCATCGCCCTCGTCGACTTTCCAGGGGCTGCAATCCCCGGAATGTCAGTGAGCCAGCGGCCACTCCGGCGTACCTGACTTTAATCACTGCCTATCGATAACATGAGAATGCTACAGTGTTGAGTGCCTCTTCGACGGGGTATTATCTGTGCCTCTCCTTTGCCTGGTTCGCTTGTTTCGTACTTGCAGATACCTCAATAGCAAATAGAGCTGCCTTGTCCACGGCACAGGCACTCTGTGAAGCCCCATCTGCAATACGACGTGGAAGAGGACTGACTGCTGGATCCGTCGGCTTGTGGCGAATGGGTGCCGTCACGAGTGCCCCTGGCTGAAGGACTGCATCTCGATGAGCACGGGTAACGACGGGCTTCATTACTACTAATGCATGTGATACTACTCGAACGTGGAGGAGAAGATGACCGAAAATTCTGTGGCATGATTTCCAGTACACTGCCCTTCTTCTTCTTCTTTTCTTGAGATCCCTTGTTGCCCTGGTGTCATTGACCTAATTTTCTGGGCGGGTAGAAGAAAAGCATCACCCAGAACTTGACCAGGAATTCAAGGAACACATAGAGATCAAACAATTTCGTATCTGCATTATTCTGCGCGTATACCAGCCCGAGTCCTATTGAAAGAGATTGTCTCCAATTCAAGAGTAAACCAAATGGTTATTCGAAACCATATATAAACACACAAAGACTGTAACGGGAATTCTCATGTTTGCCTGTTTGCTTCTTGAATATCTGCCTCTTCAGTGCACGCTAGGCCTAAAGGCTAAGCCCGGGGCGTCACAACAGGCATTTGCTTACCTAATAGTAGTCCGCCAATGAACGATAGTCTCAAATTCCCAAGCTCCAAAAGCTTCCAGGTTGCCTGCAGTTCGGCTGGCAGCCTCGTCTCAAACTGATCCATTGGTGAAGCGCGAACTGGTGATAAGATACAGAGTCGCGCTGTTGTCGAGATTTGGCAGGGACTCGTCTTGGCTACTTGACCTTGGCTTATACAGTCGTTATTCCTTCTTTTAGATTCCGCGTCTCTACCTGATACTGCTCTGTACTGCTTCACAAACCCCACGATATCATCTCGCTAGGTTCTCGCGAAGACCACTCTTCTGTCACGGCAATTCTATATCGACCTTCCTCGACCCCTCTCGACAAGATGATGCACCCATCACGACAAGCATATGTGGAGGACGCGGAGCAGCAGCCCGCGGGAATCGCCCTGGAAGATGTCCCCGAGGACCATGACTATGAAATGAACATGGGCGACGGCGCCCCGCCAGAGAAGGCATCAGCAATCCTCAACCAGTTCAATCGAAAACGACTCGCTGCCACGATTGCTGTCCCGACCGACGATGGAAGAGTTCGTGCCAAGCTTCGAGAGATGGGTGAGCCCATCACCCTGTTTGGTGAAGGGCCGGCCGATCGTCGAGACCGACTACGAGAGCTCTTGACGATCCAGGCAGAAATGGCTGGGCTCGAGAGCGGCGACATAACAATGGAAGATGCGCCCGAGGAGGAGGAGGAAGAACAAGAAGAAGAATTCTACTCTAGAGGAGGGCCCGAGCTGCTACAAGCTCGTATCAACATTGCAGAGTATTCCCTGCCGCGAGCAAAGCGAAGGACAGCTTTCCAAAAGGCCGAGTCTACGATACCCCTACGGACACATGTGAGATTCCGGAAGCAAATCAAGGAGAGGTTACAGGCATTCGAGCTGCAAGGAAGTCAGACCATTGGCGAGAGGCATATCAGCATGACAAGATTCTCGCCAAACGGCGAGTTGATTGCGGTAGGCAACTGGGGCGGCCAAGTGAAGCTCATCGATACAGAGAACCTTACCGAGAAGATGAGCTTCCGTGGCCATACCAACAAAATCAGCGGCATCTCGTGGTTTCCAGGGGCTACCTTGCCGGAGAGCGGAGTCTCCCCAGACGCAGTCAACCTTGCTTCGGGCGGTGCCGAGGGATTGGTTCACCTTTGGTCTTTGAACCAAGACACTCCTCTCTCCACCTTCAAGGGACACGCGCAGCGAGTTTGCCGCGTAGAGTTTCACCCATCTGGACGGTATCTGGCATCTGCCTCGGAAGATACCTCGTGGCGACTTTGGGACGTTGAGAAGAATGCCGAGCTTCTGCTGCAAGAGGGCCACTCTCGCGGTGTCTATGCCGTCAGCTTCAACACGGATGGCTCTCTCCTTGCTAGCGCAGGTCTGGACAGCATTGGCAGGATATGGGATCTACGATCGGGGCGGACAGTCATGATCCTCGATGGACATTTGGATGGACACATCAAACCGATCCATTCATTGGACTGGAGTTCCGATGGGCACAGAGTCCTGTCCGGCTCAGCTGATGGATGGATCAAGTGCTGGGACGTTCGAAAGGTGCAAAGGACAGGAGGCATTGGTGCCCACAACAGCGCCGTGTCCGATATGCGTTGGTACAAAGGCCTGGACGACCCTCTCCTCGGCACCCCGCCGGGGCAGGACGAAAAGGGTGCTCAGCTGCCCAAGAAGTCCGGCACCTTTTTCATCTCGAGCGGTTTCGATCGGGACGTCAAGATTTTCTCTGCCGACGATTGGACCCTGGTGCAAACCCTGAGCGGACACACGGCTCCAGTTGCCAGTGTCGACTACAGCAGGGACGGGCGGTGGATCGTGAGTGGAGGACACGACCGCACGGTGAAGCTGTGGGGGAGGAATGACGGCGAAGCATTATAATCACGAGGCTGTACATATTGTTTCAATGGAATCAAAGGCATGTCGGAATAGATACCCAGGATTGGCACGGCAAATTGTGTTGAATTTCCACACAAATATGTGAAGACAAAGAAGCCACAAAGGGGAAGATACAACTTCAAAATGCCGGCTGAGGGCAAACTGAGAAAATGAGTGTCAAGCAATCGAAGGTGACGTCTGAATGGCATGCTTAGTCATGTGACTCGCCGCTGCCGATTAGATAACGAGAAAGGACGGGTCATAGCTTTAACCACGATCTCGTCCCTGGTCTGTCGCGCCGCCCATTTTCAATCTTCATCATGACGTCCAGCTGGCTGCGGTCCGACGAGTGAAAAGAAAAGCAGGTTTTATTCGACACCGACGCTCTCGATGAAAACCCGCAGTCGCTGCCCCCAGACAATCGCCAACTCGCTCTAATTGTCCACAGCAATGGCAAGCATCGACCGCTACCGCCCCCCGCGAGAGGGATATCAACCGCCAACGCTGTCGGGCTCTGCGCGCCACGAGAGGCCCTCTCGGTCGCCTCCTCGCCGTCGCGATGTTCCTCCGGCCGCGCCCACGCCTCCTCAGCACAGCGCGCGGACGTCTCCTCCGAGGCCGCAAGGCGTATCCAGCCAGCAGACCCCTTCGCGATCTGGTGAAGAAACGCCGCTGGCGCTACCGAACCAGTGGTTCTTCACTACGGACGAGGTGCTTAGCACGCCCTCCATCATCGACGGAATCTCACCCGCGGAAGAGAGGCTCAGGAGAGCCAAGGGCATCAACTTCATATATCAGGCTGGCGTGATGCTCGACCTACCACAGATAACGCTTTGGGTAGCTGGAGTATTCTTTCACAGATTCTACATGCGCTGCAGCATGGTGCAAGAGAAGGGGGGCATTCATCACTACGTACGTGCTCTTGTTTGTGATTCCATTCTATTCCATTCCACTTCTTTGCCACCATTCCACCTTTTGCTCCCTCGCCTTGAAACACTTGGATGTCTCAGCCAAGGATTACGTCCAGCAGCAATGACTGACACTGTACGCACAGAACATTGCCGCAACCTCCCTATTCCTGGCCAACAAGACCGAAGAGAACTGCCGAAAGACCAAGGAGATCATTATCGCTGTTGCTCGAGTCGCCCAGAAGAACACAAAGTTGATTATCGATGAGCAGAGCAAGGAATACTGGCGATGGAGGGACAGCATCCTGACGTACGAGGAGGTCATGCTAGAACAACTGGCCTTCGACCTGATGATTGACAATCCCTACCGTCACCTGTTTGAGCTCCTTGGACAGTTGGAGGTCATCCACAACAAACAGCTGCGGCAAGCCGCTTGGGCATTCTGCAACGACGCGTGCTTGACGGTCTTGCCACTGTTGATTGAAGCAAGGGATGTCGCCATCAGCTCCATCTACTTTGCCTGCGCCCACACGAATCAGCAGATTGACGATGTGAACGGCGAGGCCTGGTGGAAGTTTCTGAAGGGGAGTGAAGAGTGCTGTGCAAAGGCGATTGAGACGATGCGGCAGTTCTACACGGAGAATCCGCTTAGAAAGCAGAACCCGTCGCTGCCATCGCCCGCTTTCCACCTCGAGAACACCAGACGACGCCACGATGCGCTGAACGACACCCAATCGTCCAATGCCGGAACGCCGATGGAGCTCGACCGAGAGAGCCACAGCCCGGGCCCCAAGGTGAACGGGGCGACCGATCGGCACTCGGACATGAGGGACAAGGAGCACGAGGGTCCTTCCAAGGCTGCGGGCGACGGCGATCACGCGCCACGATCTCCGCCCAAGAGAAAAGATGCAGAGGCGGACCTCTCTGCCGAAAGCGAAAGGGCCGAAAAGAGGGCCAGACTTTCTGAAGACGAGGGCGAGCTGGTTGAAGACTAGGCTGCGGCACAGGCGTGCTCAGCCCATCAACCTTGCTCTGGTGAGCTTTGGCGTTTGGGTATCTCTACTGACCATGCTGCTATTTTTCATTGTTTCTCCCTGTATTACAACGGCACGACGGGACGGCCCTGGCAAAGGTGTGAGGGTTTCCCTAGTGACTTGAGGTAATGCTACGAGCTCGAGGACGGCGTTGAGGGACTGTATTATTTGCTTTTGGGAGCTGATCACATCGAACCGGTTTGTTGGATAGAGGCTGCCGCATAGGCACAAGGGCTTAACTGTGACTTCTTTGAGCTTGGGAGCCGGGGTTTTCTATGTTTTGTTTCCATCTCCTCATCTTTGTTTTCTTGCGGCGGCTGGACAGAACTTGATATCCCAGGTAGTATGCAAATTGACTCTATACGATCTACGCTTGGGCAGCGTGCTTTCTGCGTTGTTGTACATTCAAATGCCATAGTAACAACGGGTGGGTAAATGAGCCTTTGGTGAATGATGGCTCACTATCAGTACCTACCTATAGGTTAATAGTGACCGTTGACCGTTTGCTCTGGGCAAGCTGCATTCACCTGTCCCAAGGCTGAGTCTTCATCTCAACCTCTCCTCACCCAATCGATTCAGCCGTTTCTGCCAACTACAAACGCTCTGACTGCCTCAAGGTGTCTATTAAAGTCCTGCCTCCAACCCATTCTTCCTCTTTTCCTCTTTCTTCTTCTTCTTCTTCTTCTTCTTCTTCTTCTTCTTTTCCTTTTCCTTTTCTCCAGCTCTCTTTGCCTTTTGGCTTAGATCAAGTGTAGTATTTGTTCTTTTCAGTTTTAATCTCTGAAATGTCTCCACGCGAGACTTTTTTTTCTTTACGATTAATTCTTATTTTTGGTGTTTGGGGCGAGAGTCTTTCCCATGTGCTTGCATATGGGACTCTTGCTCAGTGTGTCCCTGGTATTACACTGCTTCCGGGTGACGCGAATGTTGGGGGATTGTGAAGCTTTTCATTGCCCTTTTCGACGTTGGCTTGTCTGACGGGGTGAAGAAGAGTTTTTCGTTGCTGCGTACTTGGGGAATGACATGTGAGGGGGTTGTTGATTGTGGATGAGGGGGGGGGTGAGGTTGGTGTTGATGATGTTTTGATTGCGCTCAAGTACGATGGAAGTTTACGGCAGAGTCTTTAGTTCCTCACGCTTTCTCTGACTGTGAAGCTTTGTCTCTTGCATAGTAGATTCTCGAATAGCGTCAGATTCAGCTTCTTAGCCAGAAAAGTCTATATCCAGATGCGTCCCTCTTCCGAACAGTAGCTCGAAAGATCGAGAGATGGAGCTCTGTGGTTGACGTATCCTAGCAACATCCCAGAAACAGCTTAGCGCGCATGATGAGAGCTACAACTTCTGGTGCTTGCTTCTCGAAAAAGAGCCATCCAGAGGTTTAACATCCACTACAACAACCCAATCCAACAACACATTATCGGCCTCAAGCAAGCAACCTGCCAAAGCCTCCCCAAACTCGTCCAAAGCAGCCAAGTTACACCACTTCTCTTCGCGCTTCTCATACAAAAGCTCCTCTTCGCGCAATGGCCACGTTAGGAGGATATCTCAACAGTGAGCACAACAACACACACACACCCCTCGTCTCAAAGCCCCCCGCCAGCCCACGTTGGAGTCTTGCATCACTGACGTATGTTCTGAATGTTGCTTGCAGAGACGGTCCTCATCGTCACGGCCGATTCGCGGATTCTTGTTGGAGAGCTAGCAGCTTGCGATGCATCAACAAACCTAGTACGTCACCACATATCCCCCCTCTGGGAATGAATCCTCTCGTGTGGCGAAGCTTTTGAAGCTTTCTCCGCTGAGGATCGAGTTGAAGAAGAAGAAGAGATAGTTGCTAACCGTTACTTTGCGCAACAACACAGGTCCTCAAAGGCGCCGTGGAAAGAATCATTCGAACGCCCGACGACCCGGAACCCTCCGCAGAGGTCCCGCTGGGCTTGTACCTTGTCCGAGGCGACAACGTCTGTTCCGTGGGCCTCGTCGACGAGCCGCTGGACAAGAGCATCGACTGGACAAAGGTCAAGGGCACAGTAATAGGCGGCATCAAGCACATCTAAGGCGCGCCCGCTTTTGCCTCGACCTTGCAGAATTTTTCTGGAGCGATGGCGATGCTCCCCTACAGAGATCAATGGGTTTCGAATCGCCAAAGTTTATTTCCTTGTGAGGGACCAACTCGGCGGAGATGAGAACGCGCTCTCTCTCTCTTATCATCTCAATGTCTCTTGCTTCATTATGGAAATTGCGCGAGCCGTCTATCTCCCATCTTTCTCGGATGTGGGTGGAAGACGCAGCCTCGAGAGGGATCGGGGTGGTGGAAAGCACAACTCATCTAGTTCGTCTATTTTCTTTCTGTTTTCTTTGTTCATCTCGGTTTGTCTTGGCTATGGGTTGGTATGGGCACTTGGGAGCGCCTGGAGTTTATATGGTACAAAGCATGAAGCCGGCCTTTCTTGCAAAAAGGGTACGATTCTCTCTGTCTAGATTCACCTTATATCAATGCTATTTCTTTCATCTGCTATACCTGAGTTGCGATTTGCTGACATGGCGCTCCATCTATCCAGAAAAATTTCCAACAAAAAACATAAATAAACCACCTATACTCTAGTGAAAGACGCGCTGCATCCAGACTTCCTTGAAGATGGCCTCGCCGGGGGACTTGATCAACCGCCCTATTCTGTTGCCCTTTCGGACACTCAACCAACCCATGGTGTCTCCGGGAACCTCGTCCAGAGTCACCAGGTGGTCGGCGTTCTCGAGGTTCTCTGAGAGCTCACCGGCGGCCTCGCCAGGCTTGGTGCGGACACGCTTGTCGAGGACGTAGGATCCCCGAGTCCACTGTCCAACGGTTTCGACACGAAGATCCTCAGGCTTCGCGGGGGTCTGCCAACGCTCATCATCGTGGGTGAGCATGTACCAGACGGTGAAGGGGTCGTGCAGAGCCAGCTCAGGCTCCCTGCCATCTCCCTCCATGGAGTCGATCTTGTCAAAGGCTCCGTTGATGAAGTGGGCGGTCCATCGGGCAAGAGGGCTGCCGGCATCGACGAGAGGCTTGACGGTTTCGTTGAAGTAGTTCTTGTTGATGAAGTGGTGGTTGGTGATGTCCAGGGGGCAGAGAGTGACCTTGAGGCGGCGGGAGAGCTTGGCGGGGTAGGGCTTGATGTTGACATGGCTGGGAATAGGGGGCAGAGTCGAGGCAGGGGTGGGCGATGTGAGGGCATAGACGAGAGCAGCGGCGAGGGGATCCGCGTAGGTGTTGAACTCGGCCGTGGGGGTGACGTTGCCTGGAACTTCGACAGCTCCGCCCATGACGACGAGCTCCTTGACCCGAAGGAATGTTTCGGGGTCTTCGGTAGCTGCCAGGGCAACGTTTGTGAGGGGGCCGACGGCCAGGATGCTGATGGTGTCTGGAGGGTTCTCTCTGAGGAGACGCAGCATCTCCTTGTGGGCGGGCTCCTTTGAGGCTTTGAAGCGAGGGTAAGAGGGGCCGTGGTCATTGCCGTCGTCCTTGTCGAACAGAGCCTTCCAAGTCTCGGCCGGGCTCAGGTCAGTGTGAACATCATGGACGTTGTGCAGTCCATCAGCGCCATCTAGATGATTGGTGTCAGTCAGGCAATCTTTGATAAAAGGGAAATTGAGCATTCGTATCCAATCTCACGCACGGAAGTAGTCAGCAGCCAAGACGGGGTCGGCAAGGGAGTGCTCGGCTCCAGCAGCAATAAGCGTCTTGTGAGCCTTGAGAGTCTCGTAGCCCTCGGGACGGCCTTGGGATTTCCTCCACTCGAATTCCTTTTCCAGGACGTGATACATGGCAGCCACGTTGCGAAGGCAGCTAGAAGAGGGTCAGCCAGTTCGAAAACGATGAGTAAAGGGATGTGCAGTGATATCCATGATGATGATGATGATGATGACTTACGACTGCAGTGGGACGTTGCCGTATGTGACGGAGATCATGGCCAACTCAAGCTCCTCGGGAGAGGCACTGAGAGCCAGGAGAAGGGCCATGACATCGTCGACACCTGTGACGAACGTAAGTTTTTTTTGCTATTTGAAAGGACTGAGTAGATGGATAACATACCGGGATCGGTGTCGAGGATAATCTTGCACTTTGGAGCCATTTTTGTTGTCGACTTTGACGACGTTTGTCTAGAGGGGCTTGGAGGGGTTGAGTTTAAGGCTGGGTTTTAACAGAGCAACACCAAGCCGTTGACAAGAAGCAGCAACAGCAGCAGCAGCAACGAGAATAAATGATGAAGACAAGAGTGATCTTTTGAGGTTTCGGAGGGCACGTATTTATAAACACAAAGAAAGAAAAAATAAGCACCGT
>LFMI01000773.1:0-14628 GCA_001050175.1 Trichoderma parareesei | reverse complement strand
AAAAAAAAAAAAAAAAACCGATTCGGATCAGGCAGAGGGACGATCTACACACCAAGCTGTATCACCACCAACACATACAGAGGCGCATCACGTACGCCACAAGAACCGTCCATGTATAACATCCCATGCATACCCCTATATGCTGTATATACTACACCACAAAATCAGAAAAGATGCTATATTTGTCATGACACGTCTAATTCGTAACACGTTCAACCATGTATAAAGCGACATCGAGACCGAAGTAGCGGGTTAGTTAGCAACAGCGAGCTTTTGTCGGATGCGAGCAACAGTCTCTGGCGTGAGTTTGCACTCGTCGACCATGTACCGTTCAGCAGAGCCCCATTCTTCGCGAAGCATGGCCAATGTAGCCATCATGCTCTCTGGTCTATCGCACAAATGTCAGCATCTAAGGGCCAGCTGTATGTGATAATGGCGACTGAAGAAAGAGGAAAGAGGCAAAAAAAAACGCTAACGTTGAACTCAACATTCTCTCGGCGCCCTCTGGATCACCGTCAAAGGCCGGCATGGACAGCAACCGCTGTATCAGCCTCGGCTTCGCATCTTTGAGCCCCTCCGTCGTGAGCCCATACTCCCTCGCCACGTCCTCGTCCGGGACACCGCACAGGCTCAGTATCAGGGCGCACAAGACGCCCGTCCGGTCCTTGCCCGCGGTGCAGTGCACCAGTATGGGTCTTTCGGCGGCGGGATCCCACTCGTCGGACGCGAGATAGTTGAGCACCGTCGCAAAGGCTGGAGCCCCCGACTTTAAGATGGAGCGGTATGCGTTGACGAAGCCGAGGACGGGATGCGACGAGGCGTATTCGCGGAAGCGCAGAGCGACCGCCTCGGGGCCGTAGTCGGTGTCTGCGAAGACGGGGGCATGGACGCGGCGGGGGCCGCCGGGCCACTGCTCGGCGTACTCGTAGTCGGTCGAGGTGGACGACGGAGAGTGGGCGACCTCGAGGCCGGAGCGGAGGTCGAAGACGGTGTCGATGTTGAGCGCGGCGAGCTCTGGAGAGGCCTCGGTGGGGGGGGCGGCGGAGCGGAGGACGAGGCGTGGGCGGAAGACGGAGGGGGCGGCGACGGAGATGTCGCGCAGGTTGGGAATGGGCGGCTTGGACATTGTGTGGGGGAAGGGGGTTGGTGTCCTGGATCAGAGGCTGCTGGAAGAGCTGGTGATGGCGGGATGTGGTGGTTTGGGGAGCTGTAGCTACAGCTGTAAGGGAGGTACCTCTCGGTGTAAGTTCGATGAGGTAGTACACGGGTCCAGGTACCACACCAGACAAGACTCGGAACGGATCAGCAAGCCCGGATCAGTTAAGGTAAGCAAGGTAAGGTACAGGTACCTTTTAGGTGGTGACGGGCCGTTTCTGCCGGCAGTTTGTGAAACTCTTTAGGCGGTCGGCCCGCTGTCTGTTTTGACCCCCCTCCTGTCTCAGCTATATCCTGCCAATCTTGCCGTCTCTCCACTCAGCTTCCGAGTGCCTCTCCAGCTTGGGGGGGATGCACCCCCCCGCGATCCCGGTTCGACGCCACCTGTATGTACGGCGCCTGTGCGACATCGCCAGTAGAGGCGCCGAAACCGAGGACGGGCAGGGATGCGATGCCCATGACTGCATGACTGTGTCGCGTCTAGGGAAAGGGACAATTTCCACCTTTTGGCTTTTGAAGAGGGCAAGCCTGGGTCCCAGGCGTTCTCTTTCGCTGGCTTTGCTTCTCGCCTTGACCTTGCTCTTTGCTTCCTTGAAGCCCTACGGCGTGTTGCCTGCTAATATCACAGGAGGGCTTGTTTCATACGACTTCTGGCAAATAGCCTTGCGGGAACTGCATCTCGGCCCTTTCGGCCCTTTGTCGGGGGCGCGTGGTTGGCGAGCGACTCAGCAGATCTGGGATCGGCGGCATGGGACTGCCTAGAAGAGGAGGTCTGTAAGTGGTGCAGGCTCTCCTTCGTCAGGCGGGGATTATTGATGCTTTTGCCGAGTGGGTAGAGTCTGTTTATGCGCCGTGGGCATAGCACTGCTAGCTTTGATCTCGAAAGGGGGGAGGAATGGCACAATCATAGGCACTTGTGTGCTACATATATATAGAGGCAGCACAGTCCGTGGTGGGAGACGGATGCTCTTACCGACAACTGCTCGAGCAGCTTGCTTCGCTACGGGCTCGATCAACCTCGGCAAATTCCAATCATGAAGCTCCGTTTCGCTCTCCCGCTGCTCTTGCAGCTCTCTGTGCCGGTCCTCTCCGCAGACACCGCGGCCTGGAGGTCCCGCACCATCTACTTTGCCCTGACAGACCGCATCGCTCGTGGAAGTGGTGACACGGGGGGCGGTGCGTGTGGGAACCTGGGAGACTACTGCGGTGGCACGTTCCAGGGCTTGGAGAGCAAGTTGGACTACATCAAGGGCATGGGATTTGATGCCATCTGGATCACGCCTGTTGTGACGAGTGAGTCTTGTCTTTCCCTGCCTTGTTCTGCCTTGCCTCGGGTCGCACATAAGGTTACTGGGGTGGATGGCTAATTCTGATATTTCCGGATAGACAGTGATGGGGGTTACCATGGCTATTGGGCGGAGGATATCGACTCCATCAACTCCCATTATGGCTCTGCGGACGATCTGAAGAGTCTCGTCAACGCCGCGCATAGCAAGGTATTTCCCTTTCATTATAAAAGAGGTTCATTTGTTCAAAGACTGACACGGACCAGGGCTTCTATATGATGGTGGACGTGGTGGCCAACCACATGGGCTACGCCAACATCTCTGACGATAGTCCCTCTCCTTTGAACCAGGCCTCGTCGTATCATCCCGAGTGTGATATCGACTACAATAATCAAACCAGCGTTCAGAACTGCTGGATCAGCGGCCTCCCGGATCTCAACACGCAGAGCTCAGCCATCCGCAGCCTCTACCAGGACTGGGTCTCCAACCTCGTGTCGACGTACGGTTTCGACGGCGTCCGCATCGACACCGTCAAGCACGTCGAGCAAGACTACTGGCCCGGCTTCGTCAACGCCACCAGCGTCTACTGCATCGGCGAGGTCTTTGACGGAGACCCAAACTACCTGCTGCCCTACGCCAGCCTCATGCCGGGCCTGCTCAACTACGCCATCTACTACCCCATGACGCGCTTCTTCCTCCAGCAGGGCTCCTCGCAGGACATGGTCAACATGCACGACCAGATCGGCAGCATGTTCCCCGACCCGACCGCGCTCGGCACCTTTGTCGACAACCACGACAACCCGCGCTTCCTCAGCATCAAGAACGACACGGCCCTGCTCAAGAACGCGCTGGCCTACACCATCCTCTCGCGCGGCATCCCCATCGTCTACTACGGCACCGAGCAGGCCTTTTCGGGCGGCAGCGACCCGGCCAACAGGGAGGACCTCTGGCGCAGCGGCTTCAACGCCCAGTCCGACATGTACGACGCCATCTCCAAGCTCACCTACGCCAAGCACGCCGTGGGCGGCCTTGCCGACAACGACCACAAGCACCTGTACGTCGCCGACACGGCCTACGCCTTTAGCCGCGCCGGCGGCAACATGGTGGCCTTGACCACCAACAGCGGCAGCGGGAGCTCGGCCCAGCACTGCTTTGGCACGCAGGTGCCCAACGGCCGCTGGCAGAATGTCTTTGACGAGGGCAAGGGGCCGACATATTCCGCCGACGGCAACGGCCAGCTTTGCCTGAACGTGTCCAACGGTCAGCCCATTGTGTTGCTGTCTTCGTGATTATGGTCTACTCCGTTTTGCGTTTGTACATATAATCATCATCATTCTGGTCGACTTGCTGTCGCATTGTACATACAAAGCACACAGTTCATCAAAGGATATACTGATCAGAGAACCATATGTTATAATTTATCGGTATATTGATTGTACGACTTGATACGTAAATGGAGCAAATACCGACGCCCAAGATGTGCACAACCCGAGTCCTACCGAACCAAACCGGAGATGAAGTGAAATGAAAAGAAGCAAGATTATGATGGAATGGCATCGCATCGTCCTAGCTCCGCCTGTGAAGTGCCGTCCCGTATACTCCCTTCCCTTCCCTATGCCGTGTCCCTAATCTGTCTAAGATGGACCTCTGTTTTGCTCTGACGAAACCGGCCGTGATTGTGACGAGATGTAAAACGAAGTATGTCCGATGGATAATGCCGCATGTTCGCTCGCTTGCTTGATGTGCTATTGGGGTATGTCGCTCGAGGACGTCCGATCGATCAATGGACAAATCAAAATGAAGTAGAAGTCCCTGTCAATGCCTGAGAGAACATGACGAAAAGCAGGGGCAAAAGAACCGATGTCTGAAAAGACAGAGGGGGGAACGAAGTAAAAGAAATCATGCGGCCCAGTCCCTATTTCCTTCTGACCTGTGTTGCCTGTGAACCCCTTGTTGTACTGTTGTCCGTGACACCGTGCAAATGAATTTCCCCCCTTGGAGATACCACGAAATCAGGAAGAAATCGAACCGTGAAAGATGAAAAGGTAGGACATGAGGCCGTGAGGAAAAGTGAAGCATTTTCAGCTGGTAAAATCAGAAAAGTCCAATGACGATGTCGATCTTGCAGTGAAGAGTATCAAGAAAAGGAAAGGAGGTGCCCCTTCTAGGCAACGTGGGTGCCGTTCTTGGTCACCACCACCAGCGGCTCCTCGGGCAGCAAGCCCCTCGACCGAAGAATCATGCCCAGCTCCTTAAGCTTGACGGGCTTCGTCAGAAACAGGTCGACGCCGCTGCCAAAGGCCTCCTGCTGGGCGCTCTCCGACGCGAGGCCCGTCAGCGCAAATATGATGGCCGGCTTGATCTGGTTGTCGCGCTCGTATGCACGGATGCGGCGCGTAGCCTCGAATCCGTCCATGATGGGCATCGACACGTCCATGAAAATGTACTTGCAGTGCTTGGGGTTCGACTTGTACGCGCTCAGAGCCTCGGCGCCGTTGGTGGCCGTGTGGTAGGGCCGGCCAAGCTTCTTCATGTAGATGGAGAGGATGTCAAGGTTGATGCTGTTGTCCTCGACGAGCAGGAACTCGGGCCCTGCCACCGCCTCGCAAGACGCTGCCACTGTCTTGTCAACGAGGCCGAGGCCGAGGCCGGGACCGGGATCCGGGCCGGGCTCGTCTGCCTTGTCGGGCTTTGCGGGAGCAGACTTATCGCTGTTCTCGGACAAGAGGTTCTGCAGAGCCTGGAGGCGCGGCGTAGGCGTTGGTAGCTGCGTCTTGACGGTGCTCAGGAGGTCGGGGACCACAGGGAGAAACTCCTGACGCTGGTTGGCGGGTGACAGTGGCGTCGATTTCATCTCGCGGCCGCGTTTAAACGCCATTGCGACGGCTTTGGCGACTTTTCGAGGTGCCAGACTAAATGGACGGAAAGCAAACGTGGGATTAGCAAGGCGATCCAATGCATCCTCGATTGGGGCTCTCGAGGCGGATAGGCAAAGAGAGGAAAAGAAAAGCAAAGTCACTGCCAATAGGGGGGGTATATGTACTTACGGCTGGGCAACAAATTCAAAGATCCTGTGCGCCTTTACCCGCTCAAACTGCGCTGCACTCTTGTATGCCACCAGAGTGTTCTTGCACAGTACGACACAGGGAGGTCCTTGCATGAGGTTCTCCAGCGGAGAGTTGGCGAGCCTGTCCTCAATCCAGATGACGCAGTCGGGCTCCTGTTCCTTCGCCTCGGCCTCGGTGATGATGTTGAGGCCCAGCCAGTCACGGCAGATACGCTCAACCTCGGTAAGCAGCTCCGTGTAGCTTCCGTCCAGCATGCGCCGCTTGCCCCTCTTTCCAATGTCGAAGCCCATAAGACGGACACGAAGGCCTGACGCCTCGATAACGTGCTTGTCGAGATCGCCCTCGTTCTCGGCGAGTAAGGGGGTGCCGTCGGGAGGCGTCACTGTCTGCATCAGCGGCAGCGACACTCGCACAATGGTTCCCACGCTGACCTGGCTGTCGACGGTAACACGTCCTCTGAGCTGCGAGGTGATTTGCTTCACGAAGCTGAGGCCCAGGCCGGTCCCGGGCGCGAGGTGGTCCTCCTGGGAGAAGGGCTTGAACAGGTCGTTGCGAAGATAGTCCTCGCCTATGCCCTTGCCAGTGTCGGACACGACAATGTGGACAATGGCATCAGCCGACGACTTGCGCTTCGGCTTGGATTGCGTCAAGTGCACCTTGATGGACCCCCTTTGCGTGTACTTGAGAGAGTTGCCGAGCAGGTTCATGACGATGCGTCTGATGGCGCCCGGCTGCGTGTAGAACCTCCAGTTGAACTGGTGGTCGATCTCGAGAAAGACAGTCACCTCTCCCAGCGCAATCTTGCCGTTGGAACCAAGCTCCTCCATGGCCTGCATGGCGTCCAGGCGGCGCATAGCCGTCCAGTCCGACGAGTGAGCCGAGTTCTTGTGCTTGGAGAGCTGCAGGGCCATGTGCATGAAGTTGAAGCCGGCATAGACACCGTCCATGACTTCCTCGACGATGCCATCCAGTCGAATGTGTTTGTACAGACTGAGCATGCCTTCCTCGACCGACCTGGCCGTGCCTGGTCGCAGCCCACGGGGCTCTGACGTCTGTCCCCCCTGGCGTCTCGTTTGGATAAATCTATTAACCTTGGAGTAGTCGAGGAGGTGGTCGACCGTGTCAACGAGCGTACGGCAGCATATTTCGATGGTGTGAGCAATGTTGCCCTGGAAGACGGTCAGTTCGGTATCGCGAAGGAGCTCAATGCCCAGGACGGCTCCGTGTAAGGGGGAGCGCAGCTCGTGCGAGAGAGAGCTCAGGGCATCCGACTTGGCCTGATTGGCGGCAAACGTCTTGAGGCGGAGCGTCTCTGCAATCGCCAGTATGCTCACGGCCCGGAGAAAGTTGAGCTCTCCTCCCACGGTGAAGATCCGAGTCGGCGTCAGGGTGTAGACGAAGCCCCCCGCGCACCATCTTTGCTTTCTGGGATCCCAGACGGGGACAAAGGCCACGCTCCTGGCCTTGGGAAACACTTGTTGGATAATCTTGCCTTCGTTGTGGCGCGCCCAAGGCCGCCTCTGGCGCTTCGCCTGAGAGGCATCGTCCTGAGGCTGCTGCTGTGGCTCCGGCTGAAGGGGCGAGGCTGCATCCTGGGTAAGATCCGTCAGCCAGCCGTCGTCGTCGGACGAGTCGCTCGACTGCAGCTCTCCGTTGACGCCAAAATTGAAGATGTGCCCCTTGGGGTATCGGTGGAGGAGCTTTGCGAGAAACTTCTGCGGCATGCTGATCCTTTGCAGCGAGCCGTCCTCAAACCTCATGCGGCGGCTCTCCGTGGCTGAGTATCCCAGCACCTGGCAGGAGGGCCACTTGTCAGCCTTTGGCTCGGCGTCGGTGGTAGTGCCGTTGGTCGTGGTGCCGTTGCTGGCATTAGCATCTTGAGGCTGAGGCTCGGGCTCTCCGTCGTCGTGCTCGTTGTCACTGCCGCTCTCGTCGTCTTCATCATCACTAGTGGTCTCGACGTCTCGGAACGAGGGGTGGCCTGTAGAGCGGCCCTTGCGAGATGCTCCAGAGCGACTGTCGTATTCACCAAATGATCCAGGGGTTGCATCGAGGAAGAGGCAACCGTCCGTTTCCAGAGACTCGCGGATGATGATGGCAGCCTCAGAAAACGTGTCAATGACGGGGTTCGGGCCGGGAACGAAGTTGTCAGCCCACTTGGTCTCTGCTGCCGGCTTTCCGGGGCGATCGTCCTTGCGATTGGGGTCGAGCCGCTCCCCGTCTGGTGAGAGAGATCGTTCCGAGGCGGGCGTCGAACGAGCGGTTGCCTCGGAGGCGGGCTCCCCGTTGGCGTTCTCGGCGTCTCCCCTGAGACCCTGTCGGGCCAGAAGCAGCGCATCCGGCGTTTCCGTAAACGTCTCCCGGCCAGCAACCGAAGCCCAAGAGGACTCGGTCGCCTTGCCCGCGACAAAGAAGCCGAGGCCTCGGATCATGCGCTCGCTGCGGCGGTATGCCACCTTTGAAAAGTTGGCTTCGAGATGGTCCATGATGGCCATGGAGAGCCTGCGCATCAAATTCGTATAGTGGTCGCTCCATCTCCGACCAGGCTCGGGACTGACGACACAGAGCACGCCAATGTTGATGCCCCTCTGCGTTCTGATAGGCACAGACGCGTAGAACCGATGGCCGCCTCCAGGCCGGCAGTACGGCTTGGCCTTGAAACGGGGGTCAGTGGAGAGATCCGGGACCACGAGGCACGGCAGCTGGTTCGACTCGCCCTCGTTCTCGCATAGCTCAAACTGGGTTGGGCCCAAGTCGGGGACAGCAGCGTGCTCCCGTGCTTTGTCGAGACGATCCGACTCAAGGAGAGTATACTCGCACGTGCTCTGGGAGCGAGGGATGGCGGTGCCAACCATCCAAAGACCCAGGTCAACATCATCTGGCGAAGTGAGCAGCGTCCTAGTTGCCTCGGCGACGAAATACTGATGCTCCACGTCAAAGAGCGAGATGAAGGCTCTCTCGGTGCCCGTCTGGAAAACAGCTAGCTGTGCAAGGGCAGTCAAGACCAAGTCTTGCGAAGGCATCAACTCAGAGCTTGGCAGAGCGATGCCGGTGTTGTTGAGCTTGGTGGCGGACAAGAGAGTTGGGTCATATCTGGATTCAGCCATTGCGTCAGCAGCGGTGTCTCCCACAACCCTCGAGGAACCGTAGTTGCCAGGGCGATGGAGGCTCCCTGCCTTGGGTCCAAACGAGTTTCTCGAATAATGTCAAACGACCTTCAAGAATCAACCCTCGCTGTAGTCAAGGGCAAGCAGGATGAACATGGGACGGGCAAAGTGCTTAGCTGTCAGGGCAACATGAACTGACTTGAACGTCTCGCGCTGGCGCGTTGCTTCGGACACGGCCCTGTAAGGCGGCAAGGGGCGGCCATCCATCGTCTGTTGATGCGTCTATCCGATGTGCCAATGGCGTAGTGCGAAAATCAGTAGGAAGATGCAGCGTCGCTCCTCTTATCCTGAGGTCGTACAGACTAGAGGGTCCGCCCTTGAGGTTTGGATGCTGGCCAAATGAGCGCGTGCAGCCAGGCGCTGTTCCCGAGTTGCCAGACGCACACCGAGAGGGGGGGGGTGGAAAGCTGCAACGGCCCCTTGCAAACGGAGCTGCAATGCTACGTCGATTGACGGGATTCACGAGACCAAATGGACGAGAGAGGGAGGTTTCGTTTTGCTGTCTCGAAAGCGCCCGACCTGCCCAGTTGCTGCTGCTACCAGGCCAGCGACGGTTGGATGACAGGCCTGAGGCTCTCGAGCGTGTGCCAGACTGAACTCCGGATGCACCAGTCAGAGGCGAGATGGAGGACGGAAAAGATGGGCAAGAAGATGACAGATGAGATGATGCAGGGCAGGGCAGGGCACAGGGACCCGACGGATTACTGGATAGGGCGGAACCGCAGGGTCAGGCGAGGTTGATAGGGACTGCAGTACGAGGGGATCAGCGGCCGTGGGTGGTCCCGCAGAGTATGTCCTGTGCAGTAATATTCCGGGCGAAGGAGAGCTTTGCGTCAGTCTCGAGCAGGAAAAGGCTCGGGTTTGATTGTTCGAGAGCTTGACGAAACAGGCATGGGTCTGACTTGACTGAGGCGGGAGGGGGGTGGATGAGGAGGATGAGAGACGGGTTGTGAGGAAAAGGGCACGAGGTGAAAGAAAGTCAAATAGAGGATGGAGGGCCTGGACTGAGATTCTAGCGGTTTGGGAGGGCCTAGAGCGAACTCCCCCCAGGAGAAAGTGGTGCACGAGTGCGGCCAGGCGGCTGGTACGGGTGCAATTTGCCCGCCCGCAGTGATTATTCGTGGCTTCGATGCCTTAGTCGAAACCATGCCATTATCGTGAGTGGAGGCGGCTAGATGTCTGTTTTTGGAGGGGGGACCCTGGAAGGGGAAGAAAAAAATTCAAATGGAAAAAGGAAAATAACAGAGGGCGAGCCGAAGCCGAGACAGGGAGAGGCGTGAGAACCTGAGACTTGACATGAGAGACAATCTACCTAGACAACACTAGGACAAAGCACAAGCAGCCAGCATCCGAACTATTATGCAGCACTACTGGTACCGAAGAGTCCGTCCCGGGCGTGAGCGAGCCAGAGAACTGGACCCTGAATGAGGCTGGAGTGGATAACACGAGAGCAGCCAGCCAGGCCCTGGGATCTGGGCTCATGACAGCGCATGGATGTATCGAATCAGGAGCCCCTGTCAGTGGCCTTGTGGAAGGATACGGCCGACTGTCCGTGACACATCACAGATGCGGAGGCGGGCATACTACTACAGTACTTGGTTCACGCTCTCTGGGTGATGAACTACCTAATGATCAAATTGCCACAAGGAGAAACACACAAGGAACAGAAGCAGAAGAGGACTCAAGAAGAGAGGCATCGAAAGTGCAGAAACAGCGGTGCCGGCACAAGAAGCACAACCCAGACAGAACCATGACCCCCCTCGCATGCAGCTCAGTCTTCGTGCAGGACAAGCAAGACAGACAAACGCCAACTAGCAATGCACAAAGTGGCGGGCTCTATTGGCTCGCCCTGCTGAAGCCATCGTGGACCGGTGTAAGCTGCAGCAACTACGAGTACTGTACGAAGCATGGAAGCATGCAATCCATACATACCTGCTGATTGACGGGCGTTGTCCTTTCCAATTTGCCACTCCAGGGCGAACAAGGGATGATGGGAAACCGGGAATGAGGCCGGATTGATGAGACACAGCGATCCAAATTAGAGAGCTGGACGACGATCAACCTCCCGAGCCGAAGCTGCTGCTTGGCACTGCTTCCTACAGTACAGTATCCCATCGCCTACGGCTCTGGCGGTGAGAGGAGCTCATGGAAAGAATTGCCGGCAAGTGATGATGCTGTATCTACCCAGGTATCTACTCGTACCTTACTGTAGATGAACTTTCACCTACCACCTTAGTAGTTACATTGTCCGGACAAGGGCCGCGCCTGGCGCAGCAGCGAATGCCGATCTGCCTACCTTATGAGGCATCTGCGGGCGCCAAGCAAGAGCCTCCCAGATCCTCGACCGCCGTGGAATGGTAGTACCTTCTGAGGTTCCCTTTCCTCTCATGGACATGCTGCCTCTGGCGCCTCCTTCTCCAGCATCAACATGACCAGAAACTAGGTACCTACTGTTCCTTACGAGAAGCACAAGACTTTCCTTCCAGACTCGTCACCATACAAGCAAAGCTGACCGACGCAAGGACGGAGCAATCACACAGAGATGCATTAGCACATGCAAGGGGGGAGCTGTGATTATTCGCAGCAAGTAACACCGGTCCACGTCACTTTGTTTGGAGTTTGCTTCCACCCAGTGTTTCTGCATCCTTGCTCGTCTTCTCAGCCCTCTTCTCGAGACACATACTAACCCCGAGACTGAGACTCGGGGGACAAAAGCTCCGATTGCATGCAAGTCCAGATGGCAATCCTGGTGCCACTTGACTTGACATACCGTGCCTTATCTCAACTCGGTAGTATGCGCTTTTGCGGTTGCTTGCATGAAGCTGTGGGGAGTGCCTGCCTGTACCTGGATGCTCGTGATTCGCACCCTGCAACCGCTATAGCGACGATCTTGGAGTTTGAGTCTGAGGCACTCGCACTTGAGGATGTAATCAGACGTAGCCTCCAGCTTCCAGACTGCATCAGACTGGTGGTCGACTTGTCGCTGGTGCCTTCCATCCACTGCCAGCCAAACTCTGTTCCGAAGCAGTCCCGTGACCCAAAGTCAAGATACCTGCCTACACAAAGGAGGAAAGAGACACCAAAGGCCACAATAGAAGCATCATCGACTTCATCCCAACTCCCATCTTGCTCTCTGTCTACCTACCCGACTTTACCTGCCTTCTCCATTCGCATCCTCAACTACCTACTACCACACCATCGTCTCCGAATCTCCAAGTAGGACGCAAGGGAGCACAAGCCAAAACAATCAACTTGCAACTGGAGCCTCTCAGCCGCTCGGCCCCGCCACGCCGCTCCCGCTTTGGCCTGCTGCTAGGCTCCGGCTTGTCGACGATCCTAGTCTGTCCTGACCATCCATAAGAGATACTATACTGCAACCAACATGACGGGTGTATGCCTTACATACAGGACAAGGTGGGACTCAGTCAATCTGCTTCGATTCCATGCGTCCATCATATCAAAGAGAATCAAGCATTCCTGCACGCCTTCCTCCAAATCCAGCGGATACATCTTACTTTCCTCGGACTGTCACGGGCAAATGCGTCCTCACGTTCGTTCAACTTCAACCTTTCTCACGACTTCTGTTATCCCTGAGGACTCTCAGGACTCTCGCCTCCTCGACCAAGCCAGCCGTTACATACAACATGGCCTGTCTTCGTGCCAATTTCAAATCTACTGGCCGCAAGGTGCGGTGCGGCTGGCTGTCTCGCGGCGATGACACGGCACAATGCCTCGCACAAACATGGGGGATCTCGGGATAACGCAGCAAGGGGAAACGCCGTAAGTTCTGAAATGTGCTGTCGTATGCTTCGTACATTGCAGTGTCGAGTGACACCAGGTGCTGCCAGCGTCCGAAGCTGATGCAAGGAAATAAATGGACTGCGAGACAGCGAAAATAGAGATAGAGAAGCATGCTAACCACACCATGCCCTGTCCCACACAGGTACAGACAGAGACAGCCGAGCCACCTTGGTATTACTCATACTAGGTACTCAGACTCAGACTTGGACTCAGACTTGGACTCGGACTCGGACTCGGACTCGGACTCAGACTCAGACTCAGACTCAGACTCGATACGGAGCGTGCACAGTCGGGCTCAGTCCGACCATGTCCGCAAGGTTCACCAAGGTGTACTGCTGCTGGAGCACTTCAAGCTTGTGCCGCAGGTAGTCTCGCTGCTCCTGCTCGGCCCTCTCGAAGCTGAACAGGAACTTGACCAAGAAAGCAAAGTCTTCTATCCGGCTCCGCATGTCCTCTTGCGTCTGGCCATAGCCCAGCGGCAGCGCAAGCACATCCGCCACAGTGCTCGTGATCTCAAAGATCTTCTGCAGGAGCCCCATCCCGTGTGTGACAATGGTGGATACGTTCTCGAGCTGGCTTACCAGGGCGCGCAACTGCACAGACAGCCTGTGCGCCGGGAAGTGGATGGACAGGCCCTCGTGGATGTTCTGTGACGGGGCCGAGCGAAGAAAGCCATGGGTGAGGCCAAACTGCCAGAGCAGCGTGCGCATCCAGAGCCTGGTGACAAACAGATCGACGTGCTGCAGCTCCGTAAACGACCCTCGGCCGCTCTCAATCAGCGCCTGTTCGGCCTCGGAAGCTCCGATTTCGTCCTGGTCCAGCTGAGCCTGCTTGCTCTCGATCCATTGCAGCGACACCCCCGGCATGGGCTGCGCCGGGTTCTGCTGCGCGTTCCAGTACAGCAGAAAGGGCCCGTCCATGATTT
This sequence comes from Trichoderma parareesei, assembly GCA_001050175.1. Taxonomy (NCBI): domain Eukaryota; kingdom Fungi; phylum Ascomycota; class Sordariomycetes; order Hypocreales; family Hypocreaceae; genus Trichoderma; species Trichoderma parareesei. The sequence continues at coordinate 1,226 of LFMI01000773.1, read as the reverse complement.
GAAACAGGCGGATAAGGCGGTTGAACCCGACGTCGATGTGAGCCGGTATCGACGTGTCCCGCAGCGGTAAGCCCGTAGGCAGCGGTGCCATGATGCACGGGAACCCGGAGAGGATGGTCAGGAAGCGTTCGTGGATGAAGACCTCCCAGTACACGCGCTGGAACTTGGGCACGTCGCGCGGCTCGAGGGGCATTGCATTGTGTGAGCACTGCTGGACGTGGATCATCTGCACCATGGTCATGGCCTCGCGCAGCGTGGCGAAGCTGCGGTCGAAGCGGTTGAAGGCCATCATGGACACCTCGAGGAAGATGCACGTCATGATGCGCTTGAACGTGGTCCGCACCTCTGTCAACCTCCCGTTCTTGACGTCGGACGCGGATTCTGCCCGTCGATGCGCGCTGAGGCCGAGTCGAATCAGCTCCGTCATTCTGGCGCCCGCCTCGCCATGCACCGTGGGAGTCGTCAGGTTGATGGTCACCGCGCCCGTTGCGTAGACAAAGGCAGCGTCTTCGAGGCTGACGTGCATGTTATCAATGGCCTGGCGCACTTCATAGCTGGTGATGATGGGGCTGCCCGGGTACACCTGCTCCTCGTACTTGGGAAGCATGCCGATGAAGAAGCCCGCCGTGAACGTGTGACGTTCCAAGGCGGGCTCTGCCGAAAGGCCAGCTCGGTAACCTGGTGCAACCGCGCCAGCGTTATTGATATTGCCTCTCGCAGCTCCAAGACCAACGCTGGCGGGAGAAGCATCATGCTCGGAGCTGACCGGGTTCACGATGCCGGCAATGGACGTCACCGCTGGAGCTGGCGGCCTGTCTCGACGTTCAGCCAGCGAGGTGCTTCCATGGCTGGGCAAGGGCGCTGCTATGTTCGACTTGTTGCGCAGCTGTGTCACGAGTCGATTCCGGACGCTTGGCTTGCGCTTGGTCGAAGGCGAGTAGATGCACCCAAGGCCCAGGTGTGAGCATTGAGAGCAAGGCTGATTGCTGTTGCATTTCACCTTGCGCACCCTGCATCCATCGCAAGCTTGAGCCGCTCTGTTACTCATGGAGGACGCGCATGAGATTGAAATCGGGGGTCTTTAGCTCATGGCGTCACTACTCCGAGCCTTAGGAATGGGTCCAGCGGCCGGATGCGAGTGAGAGAGGGGAAAGGACAGCAAAGAGGAGAACCAAGGCGACGAAAAAAAAAAAAAAAAAAAAAAAAAAAAAAAAAAAAAAAAGGAA
>LFMI01000772.1:15904-26225 GCA_001050175.1 Trichoderma parareesei | reverse complement strand
GGGGGGGGGGGTTGTTCAGTAAATACGTACGCCTTCTGGGTATTTTCCCGGTGGTTGCAATACTCGGGAACATCACTTGTTCGAGTCTTGCGCTGGGGTAAGGTACCTGTCAAGTGTACACGAGTGGCGTCTTGCCTTTGAAAGCAGTGATCTAGGTCACCACTAGCCATATCATGGCAGGACGCAGCCAGTGCCGAGAGCAACACTAATGAGAACTACAAGAGGCAGCCAGTTAGCGAATCTCATGATGCGTTTTCTCTTCGTATGTTGTCGATAATTTGTACCGTAACAGTACCTCTCTCAAGGCAGCATGGAGGTCTGGGTTCGGATAGCCCAGAAAGGTCGGGTGCAGACTGGCAAGAATGTGGGCTTCTGGGCAATAAACGCCGCCCTGGTTGAAACACGGCTGCGTGGAACGTTGGCGCCCGCATTGAATTGTGAAGGGTGGAAGAAGGGGCCTGCAACGATACCAGCTGTCCATGAACCATGCTAAGCACTTGAGCCGGTTGGTTAGCAGTAGGTAGCCAAGGCATCATGATCATGTACCCTGCTCCTAAGGGCGCGCGACAGCCGCCCGGTGGTCTGCTTCATGTGTCGCTAGCATGTTCTGATCCAGTCAGACATTCGAGACTTCATGCTCAGTATTGCACCTCGATGCAAGAGAAGTTTATACAGTGCCAGCGCATTCGCGTTGCGTCAAACAGCCAAGGAACAGACTCTCTCTAATGCGCCACAAAGCACGGCTGAAAGGTAATGCGCCATCCGACATGTCGGCTGGGCTGGTTTCCAAGTCTGGACCTGACCGTAGGTGGGCGAGTTGACGCCGATCATCGTACCTTTGAGGGAGCTGCAGAGGCCTGTGGTCTGCGGCCTGTTGAGAGGCTCCAGAGGGGTCTGCAAGAAAAGGGGGCTCATTCTCAGAATGCCATGGCGCCGTCCCCATTCGCTGCAACCCCACATGTGCGACAAGGACACGGTCCGCCAGGTCACGGCGACGGTGGATCAAGCGCCGTCCGAGTTTTGCAACTCACCGGAGGCTTGGGTGGGACAGTCGCGGCGGGGGATTCGGTTCCAGGGCTCCAGACCAAGCCATGGAGGCCATCGATGCTGGCAGCGCGCCGTCCTTGCACCACCATCCTGGCATCGAAGCCGGCCCCCCGAAGATTGACGAAGGAGGACAGATGGACGTAGTACTCTTCCAAGTACTAAGCATGGAGTGCAGCTCATCTGGTTCCGCAACCCCCCTGCCTGTGCGTCAAGCAATCACATGATCAGCAAAGCCCGCCTTGGAATACTCGTACTTCTCGTAGACCCGGGACTGACCTGGACGAGAGCCCCCTGCAACGCTGGATTTAGCTGCAGCCGCGGTCGCTGGCCATTTAGACGGAGAAGATGATCCCTGAAGAGCGAGGCAATTCCAGCCTTGACGGGGCTGCGATGCTCGCCGAACGGCATTCCTTTAGTTTTGAGACCAGTCAGTAAGCATGGATGGAATTACTTGTACTCTCGACTAGTAGTGGGCACGCAGTATCAGGTAGTCACGTCGAGTAGAGGTAGCCTGTATAATATGACTCAAGCCCTGCTGTTGCGATTTGAGTCTGCTGATGCCAGTTATTGACGGCTGCAGTTCGCTCATGGGCGGCAAGGGTGCAGAGCCAGCGGCAGTCCTTGTGGAATCACCTCTGTGTCTACCTGGTCTAACAGTTAGCTGCTGAGACGTAACAACAGTAGCTGCGCTCTGGGCACAAAGTACTGTAGTACTGTAGGTAGCAATACCTGCACTTGCAAGCTCCGTGCTCCCTTTCTGACATGCCCGTAACTACTATATGTTCCCGCTCCAGCCTCCATATGAGGATCCGTGGCTGTAATAGCTGCAGTTGTTCTCGTACACTTCGTATCTCGGTACTTGCGGGCTGTCAAGGGCCGTCTCCCAGGTCCCATTCATGGCCGGGAGGGCTGCGAGTGTGGTGTCGTGTCAAGCCAATGCGCCTGGCCCTTGAAAGCAAGGACCTGCGCCGAGGAGACACGGTCTGTGACGGACTAGGACGCGCTGCAGGGCGTCGCAAGCGAGTCCAGTACCAGTAGGTACGAGCAACGAGTATCGGAGTAGCGAGTGACGGCTGAGGGCAACGAAGGCTTTGCGGGACCTGGAGCTGACGCCGACGTAGCGGAGAAGGATTGGATAGAGCAGAAGGCGAGCATTGTGCGCACGAAGTGCTACCAAGGGAGGCAGGGTGGGAGCTGCCTAGGTCGTTAGCGACTGGTGCAGGTTGAGGGACAGCACAGTGCGGGAATCGCGGAGCCCCTCTCAGCCACGCAAGTGGCCCAGAACATACAAGGTAGGGTCCCAACGGTCCATCATCCGGACACAAGCGCTCCAGAAGTGCGAATTTGGGCGCCATTGGCAGTGGAGCAGAATCTTCGCAAGAGAACCGGCTCTGTTCTTTCTTTGCTAGCCTCGGAGCCACTGGAATATCACATCTCAATAGCGCAATAGAAGCCTAGAGGCGCAGTGAGCATGAGAGGCAACGCGCGGCAACCATGCTGAATACATAGTAGGTCCGAGTATTCGAAACGCCCACGTTGTTACATAAGACTGATATTGGTACCAGTTCAGGATTCAGTGTCAATGAGACAGGTCAGGTAAGGTATGCCGACAGGATGCATCCTGCTGGTCGGTGTTAAGACATCAAAAGACGGACGGGAGATGTCCACCACATCTACTGTATCATTCACCCTAAGCATGGAGGAATGCTATGGCCTGCTAAAGATGCGCCCGTTCTTCGTACCGTACAGGCATCCTGCATCGCATTCACAACTTGCTTTTCACCGCTCATGCTTCGTTTTTTTCTTTCCCAACATGGCCCGACTGAGTTTCACCATCACTCAGCTTATTGCTACGGAGCATGTGGCATCCATACATGGCGGGTTTCTGCACTACGATAGCGGGCTGTGCTAGCACTGACTTGACTTGCGGCCTCGGATTTCACAGGGTGACGTATTCAGCTGGAGTTTTCGCACGTTCTGCAAGCGCTGGGTTTCTGAGCACACTTGCGCACAGTGCACTCAAATCGGCGCCGCTGATGAGATGGGCACACTGTGCTCCGTTCCTTTGAGCCCTGGCTTGGCGGCAAGACGAAACCATTCCACGATCCATCCGTCCATTTTTCACAAAAACTTGCAGCCCAGCACACACACCGCAGGCGCCACAGTGCCTCGTGAGCCCACTGCGAATGGAAGTGCTCCGCAGCCATACCCAAGTATCTGTGTACACGAAGCAACGGGTGCAGATAGCCCAGAGCGGCAGGCGGAGTAAATCCGAACCATCTTCAGGTGACTCCAACAAGGGGGCACTTTGTCTCTCGGCAAGGCCTAATTTCCCACTCGCGCCCATCGCAGCCGGTACATCGCCTCGACGTACAAAGGCCGCCACTTGCTCCACCATGGCTTTCTCGCGCTGGCGAGCTGGTGCATGAATATCAGTGTCCATATCCGGACAAGCACCGCTGGTCCACGAGTGCGCTTGCCAGGCCACGGCACATGTACCCCGACAGGCACATCGGAGCTGGACTTGCTTGGACTTGCATGCAACCGCGTTATGGCAGAAGGAAACTGCTCGCATGGCAAAGCAGACATGGGTGATGGTTGCTGTGCTTGTGGTGCGGGATCACTTCCGCCGACATCATGGCCTGTTGTTCGCTCTTGCTTGTTGGCGGCCACAGTAGCGGACTCATCCTTACCTAAGGTACCTACGACGTGAGGTATGTATAGTAGAAGTTGGTACCTAGGCAAGCTAGGTTCCTCTTTGCACCTTCTGCCGGGTGCGCTACGACTCTCTGGTAGCGGCAATGTCTCACTGGTGCGCAAATGGCCCTACTCGCGCGCTCCGAGGCACCTGGACGACACTGAGCGGTACGAGCGCGGTGCCTCACGGAGCTCTCCGCCGCCTAGGGCAGGCACAATGTACTGAGGTACCTAGTAGCAATAGTGGGTACTTCGAGACACCGACCGTCCCTCTCTGCTTGCTCAAGCACGGTGGCGACGGCGCTGCCCTCTGTTGGTGCTTGCACTGTTAACTACCTAGTAAATTGCAGCTCCACGCAGCCGCACCGGCAGCTTACCTTACGTTACCCTGCCTTGCTTGCCTAACTTACAGTACCTTAGATACGTATCGGTGCTCCATACTACAGGCTGAAGTACATACATGTGATCCCTGATGTCCTTAGTACCTGACCTCCTGTCTCTGATGCGACTGCCCCAATTCCGAGATTTTGCGTTCGGCAGCCGTTTGATACGCGAGAGCGAATGAGCGGGGCTCCAGGTCACCTTGCTCTTTCCACACGATTGTCCCCAGCCTAGTATGACCAGGTAGGTACTTGCCTACTTACCTACTACTACATAAATCGATGGTGACTGCTATATTGATGAGGGAGGCGCCGTCACATGTACCACGCAATGTTGGATTGCGGAGCACGAAGCGATAAAATGCATCCATCATCTTTTGCCCTCCCCCTTTGAGGCGCGCTGTGGGATGTTGCCCTTCTCCCTGAGCCGGTTCCCGCTGCTCACGGGATATTATGCTGCAAGAGAAAGAAGAAAAAAGCATCGCTATTTAAACATGCAATCAATCGTCAGCCTCGTTGTAGCACCTGGACAAGTGCAGAGTGTGAACGAGGTTGCGCTGTATGGAGTGTCGAATATGCAGCATACCTGGTAATAGAGGTATGTATCACTCGTGTACGCCATGGCTTGCAGACAGCGGCTGCTGATATTATTCACAACGGCATCGGCATCGACGTTAACAACCAACATCGGCATCGGCAGCAGCTGCTGCAACAGGCACGACAAGACAAAGAGGTCCATCGGACCAGCTAGCACAACAGGTGGTGGGTTGGCGCCATCCCTTTGTCTCGTAGGTATCGTATCAGCGGCCAGTACCTACTATCACACTTCGAATACCTTATGAGGCAGAGATGGAGCACGGGCACCGAGTTGGTAAGCGGCTGGACGGAAGGGACCGCTGATATGACTAGGTCGGCACAAATGCTGGCCAGTCGTTAACGACCGATGAACCAGCGATGAGATCTGACCCCTCTTCGCAGCCCGCTCGTTCGTGTCTCTGGATAGACCGACGCCACTCTGTCTCCCGGTCGTGCTCCATTCCGCGACTTTGGTGCCGAAAGCAGGGAGCTCACGGGGTGTCCGTATCAGGCCAGGGAAGTTTTCCGGCCATGTGGGGATGTCAATCACTCTGTCTGGACCGTGATGTGCATCTTCGTCTCCGTCTGTGTGGGTGAGCTTTGTGGACGGTTCTCATCTGCAAGACTCACCAACGCTATTTGGGCACACCACCACGCCACGTCGCTAGTGGAGCCAGAAGGCATTCCAAGACCAAGGGACAGCTCTTGAAGGGGCCCGTGAGCTGGGGACGAGGAGTGTGTCTCCCGTTGCTCACGCCCTGCTGACTGGCCTAGTATTGCTCGACCCAAGCTACGACGGACACTCCGGTTTCCCTTCTTACCAACGCTGGTTGGCCAATCTGACGGGCTGTTCATACTTCAACCCCCTTGGGTCGGATTCAGATCCTTCGCCATCCCTTCCATGAAGCGACCCAAAGATGGGACTTGCCCGTCCTGCCGGGGGCCTAGCCTCCTTTCCCCTTCTTCCTTTTTTTGGTCGCTTTTCTCATTGACGGTTCTCGTCCACCACCTTTGGGCTTGACCCCTTCAGCGTGGGGCTGCAGGGTTATGGCATTGGCACTCTCCTCGTGAGAATCCGCGGCTTATAGCATTCAGCACGGACGGAGGAAGCACGGAGCCCAGATGCCTACCTTCGCAATTCGTTCAGTGCTGGCTGTTGTTTCGACCCTGGCGCCGGATTATCCCTGCTTCAGGCTTGTTCTTGTTGGCGCCTGCTAACCTTGAATAGAGCATATCAGCCCTGCCTTTCAGATTCTGACCGGCGCCCCATGTCATGTTTCCCTCCTGAGCGGTCCAGGGATAGACGAGCACTTGTGTCGTCTTCAGAGGCGACCTTTTTACGCCGGTATTGCATCTGGTCATGATTCAGGCTGGGCCTGCTGAAGATCCAATTTCCATCTGCTGGTATGTGAGCACAGAGTACCGCCGCAAGAGGCCCGACGCATCCTGACTCTTGTGGATACTCGACCGGGTAGTGCAAGTGATGATTGAAATGCCCTCAGACAGCTTGTTTCTGCAAGTTCCCCCGAGCATGCATACCTGCAGCAATCATTATTGCATGTACTACCGCGTGAGAGGGTCGAGTTTCTCAGCCTACAGCGGCCGCTCTGGTTAATCCCTCTTGGTGAGCTCTTGCACTATTGTCTCCGGTACGGCCGCCGCTTTAGGGTGACGACTATACATGGAGAAGGGGGCCCCGCCCCATTTCTCTTTTTCTTCTCTTTCACTTATGTATTACTACGGTATTAGCATTCTTTTCGTCTACTTTCCCAGTTGGAGCTCGAGCCCCGTCCGACGAGACAGCCTTTCCACCATCCCTTGCCTCGCCCCGTATGACGTACCGGCCAAGGACGAACAGGGCATGTGTCGGCTCGCAGGCTCTAATCCAATCCCGGCCGACCATGTCTTGGATTGTCGAGGGTGCATAATACATGTACCAAGGGAAAGACAATCCCGGATCGAATATCTTCCTGACGAGGAGAAGCACCCTGCCCTCCCTGTGCAGCGGCTAGCAAGGTATTGGCTGAAGCCCCCATGCCACCCGCACGTTTGTCTGTGCCGTCGTCATACCGAAGAAGAAACATCGCCTATTACTGCTTGCTACGACCGGAGGAGGAGCACCGCGCTAATTACACCAAGACGCTCGCTCGTTGGCCCACCTCGAGATCCATGGTCGGTTGGATCTGGTTCGAACCAGGTGTAATAGAGCCCGTAGCCGGGGGCGTGTACCAAGGAATCACTGTAGGTACGACTTTTGCACCGAAGCCATGACCTGCCATTCCCCAAGGTTCTAGTGGTTTACCCTTCAACCCATCCCTGATCAGGCCGGTCGCTAAAGCCACTCGGATCCCTCCAACGGTCCACTCCCTCTACCCCCCTCCCTGGAAGCGCACACCCTCATTAACCTCCAGTTCCATTCAACGAAGAGCGTCCCGCCTGCGCTACCAGTTACGTACTCTTAGGTTTATATTAATAGTTTCATTTTCGAGTTCCCCCAAAGCTTCTACAGACCAATATAATCTTACTTGGCCCTTTTCTTCTTGTCAATCGACCAAACTCATCTATCCGGTCATCTCGGACGCTCTTCACCTCGAACAATTATCATCTCTGGCGCCTCGCCCGTTCCCAAGCGTCAGCACGCATCCACGAGCATAAACAGTTCTCTCCATCAACCGTACGACCTATCCCAAGCCCAACAGAGCCAGTCGAGTCCAGACGATGGAGGCACTTCGTCAGGAGCAGCTGAGGCGGCAGCTTCACGCTGAAACCTGCACGCGAGCTGAGCCGGCTATGCGGGCCAACTACTACAACCATCTTCACAATGCTCCGGATCGAGCTTCGACTACACACCGCGCCGAGGCGGCCAATCCAGGCCCGACGCAGAATCAGACACGCTTCATGGGATACTACATGCCGGTCTTGCAATACCAGCAGCACACCTATCCGACTGGCTATACTGGACAGGTCTATCAGACGACTACCCAAACTCAGCAAGTCGATCAGGGCCACTACGCAGAGCAGGTCTATCAGGCCCAACCGGTCGAGCACACTAGCCCTGCTCATCAGTATGAGCAATACGACCAATCACAGCAACTGGGTCGCCAGTTTCAGTCCGGTCTCCCAAAAGCCCAGCAACAGCGACCTGTCGGCTGGCATCCATCGGCGACTCTGCCATCACCCCCGGTTGACTTTGAGTATGTACAGAATGCGCCTACTCAATGGCCACCCTTGGCGACGCAGTATGGTCAGCAGGAGAACTATCAACAAGCCTATCGACAGAGTTACCAGCCTCCTTGCACCTTACAGCAGGAGAGCTATCAGCCCGACTACACTCCGCGCTCCCCGCAGTTTTCAACCTATTCGGCACCAGCTGCACAGCCATCACCAGAATTCTCTCCGCCGTCGCCCATCATGAGAACTCTGTCAGCGAACCCGTCACCTATGGCCATGCAGCAGGGTGTTCAGCAGAGCTACCTGCCCAGCTACACCCCACGCTCTCCCCAGTTTCCTCATCATTATTCTTACGGCGCGGCTTCTCCAGAGTTCTCTCCACCGTCGCCCATGATGAGGGACGGATCGATGGACTGGTCGCCTTTGGCACTGAGCCAGCGCAGCACTTCTTCTGTTGAAAGCAACCCGCCTACACCTTGTGGCTTCGCCACGCAACAATTGCAGCCAGCTGCTCCCGAACCCGCCTTCCAGGTGGTGGACGAGCCGGAAGAAGAGGGAGAGGTTCTGGTCGGGTTGGGTCTCTACGACACTCCCGGCAAATATGTCGATGAATCTTCCTACACATTTCATGATTTCTCGGCATTGGGGATGCCAATGCTACCCCGAGAGCGCGCCAGCCAGCATTTGAAGCTGGCGGAGGGATGGACACCCCCAAGCGTCCCCGATAATGAGGAGGAGGAGGAGGAGGAGGAGGAGGAGGAGGAAGAGAACCAAGACGAAGACGAGGAGTGAGGTTGGATGGAAAAGAAGTCGCCAAGATGTGACACGACTTGATGAACTGTTACGATTACTGGAGGAATTTGGACGGATTTTCTGGGAATGAACAATGGGCACACTGGGAGTTAATTGATTTGGTTTTGGAGTTACGGGTATCTGGGGGCTTGCAGATGAAGGGTCTGCCTCTGCGTTCTTTTCTTTGACAAAGCATGGACGAGCATACTTGAAATCAAGGAAAAAAGATACCCCCGGACAAAGCTTGGGTACGCATGGGCAATGGATATCAAGGCGGCATTACTGGAATGAATATAGATAGGGTAGAATAGCCAAAGCACAGTAGAACAGCAGGGTCGGTAGTCTTGGTAGCTCTGCGGTGGCTCACGCCAGCACATGCTATCGACCGTTGATAATAATGCTAGAGACGATATGTATCGTGGATGCATGAGCCTGAAAGATTTCCTGGATTGGTGCAAGGTGACTGTGACCGCGGGTGGTGAGATGCAGGTATGAATCAGGGGGTTCTTGTCCAGATTGCTACTACAGCGCGCTGGGAACCTGGAAGTTAGCGGGTGTGACGTATAACATGTAAAGGCGGACTGATGACTTCAGGTTGGGACAGGGCAGGCACGACTCAAGTCGTAGGGCGGAGTGCAGTACTCACTCGTACGAGTACGAGTAGGTAGTACTCGTACCTGTAGCTGCCCACTGCAGAGAATGGTGCTGGGACATGGAAGTGGCAGTCCATATCAACCGCACTAACCGTCTGGACTACTAAGTACCTAGTAGCTTGGGACTGAGTGCCGCGGCAGGTACGAGGTCCACAGTACGGGTACAAAGGGCTTTTCAAAGCACGGCTTTTAGAACCCCACCTTCCAAGCCGGCACCGCAAGTCTCGAGTCCTTACGTAGGTACCTAGGTAGGTAGGTAGGTAGGTCATATCGTCACTTTTCCTTTTGCTTCGCTCTCACATTCAGCCCCGCTTACTTTACTGTCCACATATGGGTATCAAATGAGGCGGCGGACAGTACAGTTCCGAGGCATCAAGCCGAACAATGTTGAAGCCTTCAAGGTTAGGGATACGCGACACTGAGAAGTCGTACACCTCAGTACAGTATTACTAGGGGCACAGTACCTTAGTAGGTAGGCTGAAGGAAAGGGCAGTGGAAAGAAGGCACCACAGGGAAGGAGCCGCTAGGATGGAAACAACCCTGTCGGACATGTGTGTGAAGTGGGAGGTGGGGTCCGTTGCTGGGGCCCCCGGTCGTCGTGCAGCTGCAGTTGCAGCGCAGTGCATTCTGGAAGGGTTTTTGGTGGGCAGTGGGGGCGGCTTCTGACTGGTCAGATAATCACCAACACCACTTTTTCATCTTGTTTTTCTTTTCTTTTCTTTTTTTCTTTTTTTCTTTTTGCCCTTTCCCCCCTCTTCCCTTGGTGCAAGTGCCCCCGTCCCGTGTCCAAGAGCATGGGCCCCTTCTTCTTTCTTACTGTACATAGTGTGTCTGTGTGTGCGTTGCGGATCCGCTTGTGCCTTCTGCGGCTTCTTGTCCTACTTTTCCTCTTTTTCTCCTCCACTTTTACACTCCACTGCTTGCGCTGCATTTTTCCTTTTCTTCTCTCCATTTTGGTCTCTTTGGTGGTTGTTCTGCTATGCCACCCCCCTTTTCTAAAAGAGG
>LFMI01000771.1:22010-39018 GCA_001050175.1 Trichoderma parareesei | reverse complement strand
GGGGTGGGGGGGGGGGGGGGGGGGGGGGGGGGGGGGGGGGGGCCACTGATGAGTGTTCAGCCGGGTGGTGCAAGATGGATGGTTGACCTGCTTCGTCCTCTGTTGGTTCGTGTGTGTGCACATGTGTCACACGCTCCTCGTCTTCCGCCCAGTAATACTCCTACCTACCTCTAGTAGGTACTAGGTAGTAGGTAATTGCTTGACTTTGACATTTACACACACAAGTGTCGTACCACACGTCTTGTTTCTTTTCTGCATCCCCCCCGTTTGCCATTTCTGGGGTGCTAATCCCCGTCTCGTCTTTCGGTAGGATTGGCCATCTGCGGCTTACGGTAGCCGCGTACATTACACAGAAGGGAGGGTGTGGTGCCGCCAAGCGATCCTCCAATGCAACGAGGTGTCAGGTGGATGCACGATACATCCGCCTGTCTGTTTGCACACTTGAGTGTCTGGGAAGCTCGTCCACGACATGCGTCCATCAACCTCGGGTGTGGGTGTCTGGCTTGTGCTCTGGAAACGCTGTCTAGGGTATGATTAGGGGACGGGATGGTCTTTTCTGTTCCAGTGTGAGGGTGTCTCTTGTTGAGAGGCGTGGGCTAGTGGCAGCGTCCTTCCAACCGGCATCGCACACGCGTTCCTTGTGATGCTACTACTTACATACCAACATGTGGCCATCCTTGGAATCTTGCCCTTTCGCTGGTTTGGCAATACTAATAGCAAGCACGTAAAAACCCAGACAGCATCAAGAATCAAGGATCGTCAGGGTGCTGGATGCTCGAGTCGGGATCTGACGGTGGCTTGCATACATGTGGCTTGCAGTATCCGAACTTGTGGTGTTTACTCGTACTACTACTAGGTAGATGCCAGCCTCTTTGGTTACCAACCACCAGGCAGGGAGGAGTTCCATCATCCACGCCCCCCTCACTCGTACTACTTCACACACATGAACACTTGTTCGCCGTGGTTGCACATGCAATGTCACACAAAACACCACGGCCGTGACGTGAGTATCGGAACAAGCATCTTTGCAGACGATATGAGAGCCGCCAACTCGTGAGATGCGCTAGAGCAGATGCGCACTTTTGAGATCGCGGCATCCATTTACCCTGTACGGGCATTTCTTTTGCTCCAGGCAAATGTATTTATAGATATGTAGTACTACGTACTCAGTTTCTCATGCCGAGATAGCCAGATAATGGAACTTGGATATCGAGTGCGTCGATGGTACCAGGGTAGGCTATTACCTGCGGAACAACAGCATCTGGTATCACCACGTTAATGACGCTGCCCATTGTTTGCCAATTCGTGCTCAGAGGCAAGACAGCCAGCTCGCTCCATTCCGTTTACTTTGTACTCGTGGTAGGGCAAGAAAATCGCAGACAAAGCACCCCCTAGCACAGACGCTATCACTTCTTAAGTTGATCCGGCAAACTTTCCAGAGTTTTCCAAAGCTAGGGTCGGGAATCTACCCGCAATTGATTAAAGCCCCCCCCCGGGTGGTGGTGCATCCTGGGCTGCCGATTGAAAAGGGTTTAAAAAGGAACGGAAGCTCATGGGATGAATTGCTAAGCTGGGTTTGATTTCGGCATCGTGCCGACCGGAATTTCACCGTGATGCGATTGAAGGGGGATTTGCTGCCGCCATCTGGGTGCTCGACAGTCACGGATCGGAAGACGTGTTCGAACTTGATCAGAGACTCGTCCGTCAGTCTTCTCGACACTCTTGCCGCTTCCCACGCGAAACACGACGATTGTCAAGATGATGGTTATTGAGGGCGTGATAATGCTCAGGTAATTGGCTCATCACGACTTGCTACAGGACCATGAAGGAGCGGCCGTAAACAGCAGATGGGCCTCGAGTGTGTTGTCTCTATTAATGCGCGAGTACGCCGGGAGATGGTGGGAGAGAGCGGTCAAAACGCAGGACGCAGTGTGAGTGGGAATCGCAGGTTTGATGGATGACGAGCAAAATTGAAGCTGGCCACACGCTGCCAACAAGCGAATCGAATGCACCCGGTGATTGGGCTCAGATTTGCCGGCTGTCTCTTTCACGTATTATGCACAGCGGAGAACAGGTTTTCCTCCAACTGCGGACAAGGCAATAAGTATTACCTTAGGTACTCGCCGCAGAAGGATGTCACGCATTGGATGGAGAGGCGAAACAAGAAGAGGGGGGAGAGCAACAAGAACAAGATGAAGAGTACGAGATGCCCGCACCTCGCGCGTATTCGTGTTCTTATCGATACGAATGCGACTTGCCCGCCCCGCCCCATCAAAAGGCGCGGCTTAGCTAAGGCAAAGCCCGCCAATCCCGCGCCGCGCCTCGGCCATTCAGGCACCATGCCGCCTGAGCATCAGCACATTTTCAGCTCCCTCTCTGGCCACTTCGGCTCCGCTCGGGGGTGATTCCCGCATTTCGACGCGCTCGATTCGGAGAGCCGTAGATGTCCGGACATTTCGTCGCTGTCTGGCGGCGAATCAGCAAACATCACACCACCAGCTGGCGCCGGATCGTTGCTGCTCCGTGAAAGGGGTGGAGGCGAGGAAGCAGGAATGCCGTCGAGTCGATCCTGTTGATCGGGATGTTGATACAGTACGGGCTTTATATATAAAAGCATGATCATGGTACAGTTATATCACAAGAGAAGCAGCAAAAGGTCTTGCTTTTTGCGCTACATACCTCTCAGCTGCCTACTATCTGGTAGCTTCAGTTTGTTGCTACCGTGGTTGATAGGCAATAATCATCAGCCATTTACCTCCTTCGGTCCCTCTCTCTCTCTGCTCTGCCATCACCAGCATCGTCCGTCCTGTCACACGCTTATCTGATCGATCTCTCCCTGCCATTCGAACCACACTTGGCTCTTCTGTTGCGCCGAACCTCAATCGGGATCCGCGTTGCACCCCTGAACTCGCGCCCCAGTTTTTATTTTTTCTCGCTCTCTATCAACGTCGAATCGCTCTCCCCCCCCGGACCATCGACTAGGCTCAGTATTTAAATTGGCCCTCGCTCGCTGCCCGCGACTCGATCGCAAAACCCCGTCGCCTCCGAAACCTGCGAACAAGCAGCCGCCTCTTGTTCCAGCTGTCCAGGTCCCTTCCTTTGTCCCATTTTGACCTTGTATTGTTTTCGTCTTCCTCGGTCTGCCCGTCATGGATGTCGTGCTGGAGCTCACCGACACCTTCATCGCCGACCACGTCTACGCCTGGCTGTTCCCTCTGCAGCCCGCGCCGTACGACTACCCCAAGGCGACGGCGTCCAATTCCTCGGCCCAGGCCTTTTCATCATGGACCTACAAGCCCGCGACCAAGTACTTCCAGGTCGAACCTTTCCAGGCCGCGTACATGAGCTCCTTGCCCCGGGATAACGTCTGGCGCCAGGCGGCCACGCTCTTCTTCATCACATGGTATGTGCCCTTTGGCATCTGGGGGAGGAGGAGGGACGTCCCAGATATCCCGATGCGCGAACAGCCTCCATTCGCCCCCCCTCCCTGCAGCCTGTCACGAGTCTGGTGCTAATACTTGAATTCAGGATCTTTGGCCTCATCGTCTACTTCATCTTCGCCACCCTCTCCTACGTCTTCATCTTCGACAAGCGCACCATGAAGCACCCCAAGTACATCAAGAACCAGATCTGGCTCGAAGTCATCCAGACCAACAAGTCGATGCCCTTCATGTCCCTCCTGACGGCGCCCCTCTTCCTGCTCGAGGTCCGCGGCTACGGCAAGCTCTACGACACCACCTCCGAGGGCCCCGGCTTGTGGTACAACATCCTCCAGTTCCCGCTCTTCCTCGTCTTCACGGATTTCTGGATCTACTGGATTCACCGGTACCTGCACCACCCCCTGGTCTACAAGCACCTGCACAAGCCTCACCACAAGTGGATCATGCCCACGCCATACGCCAGCCACGCCTTCCACCCGGTTGACGGCTTCGCCCAGTCGATCCCCTACCACGTCTTCCCCTTCATCTTCCCGCTGCAGAAGATGGCGTACGTCTTCCTCTTCGTCTTTGTCAACTTCTGGACCATTATGATCCACGACGGCGAGTACCTCACCAACAACCCGGTCGTCAACGGCGCCGCCTGCCACTCGCTGCACCACTCCCGCTTCGAGGTCAACTACGGCCAGTTCTTCACTGCCTTTGATCGCCTGGGCGGCACCTACAAGATGCCCGAGGCCTGGATGTTCGAGAAGGAGGTCAAGATGTCGCAGAAGAAGTGGAAGGACGAGGCACAGGAGGTTGATGCCACCGTCAAGGAGGTCGAGGGCTCCGACGACAGGACCTACGTGCCTGAAACCAAGAAGAGCAAATAAGTGCTTGCTCTACTCATCCTTCTGCCTCTTTTCTTCTTCTTCTTCTTCTTCTTTTATACCTGTTTAATTCAACAAACAAATTACGGCCATGAAAAAAGTCTCCTTTCCTCTGGCGTAGCGTGACTTTGCGCTACGGAAAGGTGCCTCAGCTGGCACCAATCATTTCATATATAATTTGCCGCCAACATTTACCCACCTACCTAACCTTACTTTGTTTGGTCTTTGCATGCTGTGTATATACTTGATCGCAGTCTCTTGGGTGGATTACGAAATGAGCCACCTCAACGCTGTTTGGGTTTCGATACTGAATATTGGCTAGGGCGGTAGAGGCGTTATGAGGACACGGCATCACGAAAAAAAGTAAACAAGTCTGCTTGAATGATGTGTAATACTATGGTGTATTTCATCTGACGACTGATATCAAGCGCACCGGCGTCTATGATCCGGCAATGTAATAATAATACGATATAAAAGAGAACTTTCCAACTCCAGCTTGGACCAAGGAACAAATGAAAGTGAAATGGACAAAGAAGACGGTATCAGTTGGACAATGTGTCGAAGCAAGTAGTGCAGATTTGCACTCATCCTCTGGCGAAGTTGTATCTCTCGAACCACAGCCTCCGGGAAACTGCTTGCTTGCTTGCTTGCTTGCTTAGAGCAGACAAAGGGCCAAAAAGGAAAATAAGAGAATCAGATCAGTGAGCGACGAGGGAATGGAAATGCATGCGACCAAGCGCGCGCAGACTCGGAACAAAACAGGCCGAAAGACAATGAATAGTTTGTTGAAAAGAAAAGAACGATGGCGAGGTGAGAAATGTAGAGATGAAATGACAATGAAAACAGGCTCCCGCAGATGCTTCATATAACGGCTAGGAAAAGGTGGTTCTTGGTGATCAAAAGTCGAGACGAGCAACAGCAACAAACAGCAGCAGCAGCAGCAGCAGCAGCAGCAGCAGCAGCAACAGCAGCGCTACAACGTAAACTCTCACAAGTCCAAAAAAGAAAAAAAAAAAGGAAACAAAAGTGTAAATCGCCTCCCCCGGTTTCTCATGAGAAGCTCACAAACTTGGGATCCCTCGGCCGGCCGTCGGGCCCGATGCCGTTGGCCTTGAAGCGGTTCTCCATGTACACCTTGCGGGCCTGGTCAAAGGGCAGGCGCCTCTTCTTCATGATGCGGAGGACCTCGGCCTTTGCGGCGTCGTCGAGCCCCGCGCGGGCGTCGCCGCCGTCGACGTTGCCCGTCAGGTCAAAGGTGCTGCTCGACAGGCCAGCCTCGATGTCGCCGGCAAAGGACGAGGGCAGGCGGGCGTAGAGGTAGTCGGAGCCCGGGAGGCGGAGCTCGTGCAGGCGGCGGAGCCAGCAGGAGCGCGTGAGGAAGAGGGCTGTTGCGACGACGACAAGGGAGACGCAGACGGAGTAGAGGAGGTACGACATTGTTTGTTGCGTTTGTTGTTGGGTTTTGTTGATGATGATGATGGCGGAAGGTTGTGCTTTTTGCGGGTGCCTCGGAGATGGAGAATGTGGTTGCGGGTTTTAATTCGGTATTGGTTCGTGTTATGGAGTTGCGCGGCGGAATGTGGAAATGAAGAATGAGGCTCAAGGAAAGCGAAAGAAAGGAGGATTAAGAAAGGAATAGCGAGGACTAAGGAAAAGGAAAAAAAAAAAGTGGTTGTATGAAGCCAAAGCTAAATGTCGCTGCTCCCTGGAGATGTCGGGCGGCTAGCAGATGAAGCAGTTCATGGCCAAGACAAGGGTGAGGGAGGCTCGTTTGTCGGGCGCTGGTCTGTACGATCGAGAGGACTTTGTACTAATACGATGCGGGCGACTGCTGTTTGAAGGGGAATGCGATGCGACAGGGACGGATTTGGTGAGGCCTCAGAAGAGCTGGCCCGTCTGACGTGTTGCGACTGCACTTGATGCGGCTTGAACGCAGCTTAAAGCAGGTGGCTGTGCGGGATCCATTCAGCTTCCTGGTCGCACCATGTGGTTGATGGAGCAGATTGACTGGCCGGCCTGAACCTGATCCGATCCGATCCGGGTCACCAGCCACAGGAGAAGGGACAGGGAGAACTACCGAAGTTGATTAGTGCACTACAAGAAGGTAGGTAAGCCGATAAGGAGCGATAACGATTGCGCTGCTCGCGGCATGGCCAACGCTAAACCGTAAGAAGCAAGCTAAGCGAACCCGCACATTTCGGCTGGTCGACTGATTCTCTGCAACACGCCCGGCTCCAGCTCTTTGTGAGGATTAGCGACAACGAACCGAAAAACGAACCTCGAAACCACCGTCAAGTCACCCCTTCGACAACAAAATCCGACACAATGGCCGCCGCTCTGCCCAACATTTCCCCGGACCTGATCTGGGAGGTCGTCCGTGAGTTTTCCTTTCTTGCTCTCCCCGAACGAAAGCTCCCTCAAGCTGTTCCCGCCCCCCTCCGAAAGGGGCAGTTCAGACGGAGGCACACTTCATCGCGGAAAAAGAGGTATGGGAGCTAAAACGGCGATATTCATGGCATAGGCACCAACAACAGCTACCTCCACAAGACCGGTGCTGCCCGAAATGGCGGCGTCCAGTTCTCTCGCGACCCTCTTAACCTGAAGAACGTCCACAGCCGAAAGGTATGCGAAGCTCGAAACGCTGATTCCAGTCCGGGTGGAGGATGGGGGGTTTTGTTACTACAAACAATTTGGGAGGAAACGATGAGGGCTAATCGTCTGGTTGAAATAGTACGCTGGCTTCGTCAACGACAAGGTACGACGCAATCTTTCTTTCCACGAGCGAGCAATCGAGCAATCACCGATATAACGAAAGAAACGAGACGAATCGAGAGGAGCTGTTTTTCAATATGCTAAGACTATGAAATGAATAGGCCGTCGGTGTCCTCCCCAACGAGAAGGGCGGCGTTGTTCTCGTCACCAAGAAGCCCGCTGCTGTCACCCAGCCCAGCAAGTCTGTCGCCAAGACCACCATTGGCGGCGGCAAGTCCACCCGCAAGTGAGTCGAGACTACACCAACACCATACACTTACTCCTGGATTGCGAGAAACATGGTTGCTGGAGGATTTGCACAAGAGAATCAAGTGGGAGGAGTTCCTGTCATGCTAATGACAATTGGATGATGTGTAGGACCTACAAGGCCGTTGCCAGCCAGGTCGCCAAGACCGGCTACCGCCCTGACCTTCGCGCCGCTGCCGTCGAGCGCGCCTCTGCCATCCGCCACTCCCAGCTGCCCGTCAAGGCCGATCCCGAGCCCAAGCTGAGGGGCAAGAAGGCCAAGGCCGCTGCCGCTGGCGAGTCCTAAACAGGAGGAAACGATGAAAGGAGACTTACAAAAGTTCTCGGACCACCTGAGAGAGGATGAGCTGAGGATTTTGAGGGGGTGAAACGAGGTGGGAGAGAGGATTGGAGTTGGCTGGGACTGGGGAGTAGGGATCTGAATGGGCTCCATTTGACGACTGTACATTTTGGCCTGGCTTGGTAGCGAGGGACCTGAAGGAGGGGAAAAGGGTTGTCCCTTTCGAGGGTAAATTCCATGTTATGACATGTGGAGGTTTTCGCTGTTTACGGCCGGAGCTGCAGCTGGATCCCGAAACCGTCGAGCCGAATCAATAAAACAACATGTATTACCGATTCCAATGATTTCTGGCAATGCATTGTGAATTGAGAATGCAGCTGTGCGTGTAGTGACTGATATGAACCCACGTAATATGGTTGATGTGGTGCTGGGTGCTTCCTATTACAGTACAAACACAGCCTCGGCAACTGCCTCGTTGCTCCACGAGTCCAGGATCTACCACGAAGTTGCCAGCATGCAGCCACATGGCCCGTCTGTTCTTGTGCTCCGCCTTGCCCCGAGTGCCGCCGGAGAAGCCCAGGACGCGGCTCGGGACTGCGCTTCGGGTATGCCACTCCTCAAGATGTTCGGGTGAGACACTATTCCCAAAATCGCCCCCAGCAACTTTACATGTAGCACCACCAAAACCGACCCTTTATGCGTGATGAAGGCAGAAGGCACCCGGGCAAGAGCCGGGTTGCCAATCAGTGAAATCATCGTCTTCAAATACAAGCAGTAGTTCCGATCTCACACGATAGGTACCTATAGGTAGGCAAGGTAAGGTACCTAAGGTAGTTAGTTGGCTGCTCGGCTACCTTGCAAGCCAACGGCCATCCGCTCCGGCCCGGCGAACCTCGGAATCAGCGGCCCGACCTTATTGTCTCATTTCTTGCTCCGCTACTTTCCAGACAACCAAGGTGAAGAGTCTCTTTTTTCACAAGCCTTTTTGGATACTGTACATGGCCATCGGGATCAGCAGGCCGGTCGGGATATGACGGGGAAAAGGGGGAAAACGGGGATCCGAGGTTCATGTTTTTCTTTCTGGCGGAGGTTTGGGTGATGCTGCTGCTGCACCTTTCTGAGCATGTTACAGCGTACCTGTCTCGGCCTGTAGATCTGATAGCCTAGGGAGGCTTTACAGAATACCAATTCCTATTATGCACATGAAATCAGGATTTCCTTGTAATACCAAAGCATCTACCTAGTAGTTACTATTCTAGCCTCCCGATTGGCCAAGCCCAGGCTCATTCCGCGCCAGACAAGCACTCACGAGCAGTATCTGAGCTACCTGAGAAGAGCTTCACCCAATAGCAGAGACCAGACAAGCGGGAGCACAAGCACGCAACCAAAGAGAACAAGAGCCCCTCCGTTTAAGACCAGGAAAAAATCCCCAACACATTTGCATAGTACAGGTTCAAGTTGTTAATACGAGTACAGCAGTACCTAGGTTGGTACTCCAGTGAGTGGAGGCACCTGGTCTGAGAATAATAAGGTAGGTACCTACCAAGGTAGCGCGATTGCCCCCTTTGCAGCTGGACCGGGCAAGAGCCATCCCGCTTCCGTACAAGCAACGACCCCTTCCCATTCTTACGCAATGCCCCTCTTGCAAGAATCCCTTTGCGCGATAGATAATCCCATCCTCTCCTCCATTCTCCCGCCTTGACCAACTTCCTCTTCTCTGCTTGCTCCTCCCACTATTCTATCCCAAATCTCTCCTCTGAGCCCCCTCTCCTCTTATTTTACCCTCTACAAAACCCCTACAAACCGCCACAATGGTCAAAGCAGGTATGTCTCAACTTTCCACCAGCTCAGCTCAAGAATTGCCCCTCAACCCCGCACCGCCAGCGACGAGGGGCGGCAGCTGGGTGCTGTGCGAAACAGAGCTCGCGTCATCGAGGCCAAAGGGAGCATAGAAAAGCGGCCGTGATGGACTTCCAAAAGGCTGACCACTGCGATAGTTGTTGCTGGTGCCTCTGGAGGCATTGGACAGGTATGATGTCGCCCCCCCCTCTTTTGGAGATCTTGCAACCCGTCTCTCCCCTGGTGTCTTGTCGCTAACTCGGCGCGTCCTTTGCCGTCTTCGCATAGCCCTTGTCCCTGCTCCTCAAGGGCAGTCCTCTCATCGACGAGCTGGCTCTGTACGATGTTGTCAACACTCCTGGTGTTGCTGCCGACCTCTCCCACATCTCCTCTCCCGCGGTAAGCTCCCAGCTCCAACCTCTCATGCATCCATCGTCAACTCCGCAACACCGAACTACCAACAGCTTGAGCTTCCCTTGGCCCGACCTCTGCAATAGCCCCCCAGCTCGCTAACAACGCTGTGGTTTGATAGAAAGTAACTGGCTACCTGCCCGCCAATGACGGTGCCAAGGCCGCTTTCAAGGATGCCGACATCATCATCATCCCCGCTGGCATTCCCCGTACGTATCCAAGGCTACACACAATTACTACAGGCTGCTGCAGCCTCGGCATGTGATTGGACCCTCCTGTTTGATCATTGGCTGTTAACATTACGATTGCTCAACAGGCAAGCCTGGAATGACCCGTGACGACCTCTTCAACATCAACGCCGGCATCGTCAAGGGCCTCATCGAGACCATTGCCGACGTGGCCCCCAATGCCTTCATCCTCGTCATCTCCAACCCTGTCAACTCCACCGTCCCCATCTCCGCCGAGGTCCTCAAGGCCAAGAAGGTCTTCAACCCCAAGCGCCTCTTCGGTGTCACCACGCTCGACATTGTCCGTGCCGAGACCTTTGTCGCCGAGATTGTTGGCGAGTCTCAGCCCCAGAAGCTCACCATCCCCGTTGTTGGTGGCCACTCTGGCGAGACCATCCTGCCCCTCTTCAGCAAGGCCAACCCTGCTGTCAAGATCCCCGACGACAAGTACGATGCGCTTGTCAACCGCGTGCAGTTTGGCGGTGACGAGGTTGTCAAGGCCAAGGATGGTGCTGGTTCCGCCACCCTCTCCATGGCTTATGCCGGCTTCCGGTAAGACTCGCTGAGGCAGTTTTGTCATTTCAAACTTGATATTCTGACGTGTGCGCCTATAGATTCGCCGAGAAGCTGCTCCGTGCCGCCAAGGGCGAAAAGGGCCTTGTCGAGCCCAGCTACGTCTACCTGCCCGGCGTGCCCGGTGGTGAGGCCATTGCCAAGGCTACCGGTGTCGACTTCTTCTCCGTCCCCGTGGAGCTTGGCGTAAGTTTCGACCATTTCTCTTCCCCCCCATATTTGACCTCCGAAGAAGCGTGCTTGGCTAACCTTTACGCAGCCCGAAGGTGTGGAAAAGGCCACCAACCCCCTGGAGGGTATCACCGAGAAGGAGAAGGAGCTCCTGGGCAAGGCTGTCGAAGGCCTCAAGGCCAACATTCAGAAGGGCGTCGACTTTGCCCACAACCCTCCCCAAAAGTAAATACTTTCCTCCTGAAACCTGCAGCCTCTGGGTAGCTGTTCTAGTGTCGAGGGAGCCGGTCTTGAGGGACAATAGCTATGACTACTGGGTATAATATATACGCGCGCGCATAAGCAGGGTGGCTGATGATTTGCTCTCTTTCATAGGCTGTAAACTTGTCTCAGAGTCTCTTTCCCCCCAAGCGAAGCCCTTGCGTTGGGATAGTCTTTTCTCGTTCCATGCTGGCTTAGTCCGCTGCTATTCGCGCGAGGTTGGATCAGGTCATTTGGGGTGTTGACGGACCAGACTTGTCGTCTTCTTATTCGCACCATGGCGCAGGAGATGCATCCGTTTTCTGTTGCTCTATTCGGCCAAATCTGAGGTAATCGGGCAAGGTTCGTTGTATGGAGAGTGATTTGGTCACTGTGGCTTGGCGACGACGGTCTTGATCTGGAAGATAGCCGCCGGTAGCTCGTTGACCTCGGCTTGGACGGTGGCGCTGATACCCAGGGCAGCCAGAGCGCCGCGGATGATGCCGCAGGGAAACCAGAGGAACTGGTCAGTAGGTTTGAGTTAGCAAATACAAACTTCGAGCTCTGTGATCCTTTCTGTGCCTCGTCTATCTGTGTGTACGTATGCGCGGGAAGAAGAGAGAGACCGGGACGGAGGTAGAAGTAGGACGTACAGGCTGTGCGCGAACGACGGCCTGGCTGCCGGTTTCGGTGCTCATGCGAGAAAAAGGGCGGAAGGTATTGTCGGTCAGAACATAGACTCCCTGGAGGCTGCTGTTAGCCGCAAAAGATGTTTGAATGAGGCTGCGCGTGCGTTGCATAGTTGGAATGAGGAGGGGTGGAGGGGCAAAACGAGATTGGGGCGTACGCGGTGGTTCGTCTTCAAGTTGTCAATGTTTTTGCCAAAGACGAGGGACCAGAGGTCTTTGCAGAGGAACTTTATGACGTCGAGGGTGTCGTTGAAGCGCGGGCGGTCGCGGGAGAATCTGCAATTTGTTTAAAAAAAAAACCTTTTTGTTAGACTGTTTCTTTTGGGTTTGATGTATATGCATATGGTAGGTAAGGGAACGTAAGGTAGGAAGAGGTAGGTACCTACCTTTCCACGAGGCCCTGTCCGACGCGATATCCTTGCGCCTCGAGCCGGTAGTGCACTGCATCGAGGTGCTCGTCGTCGTCTATCCTCTTTGAGGCATAATCGGCGGAGGCGGAGGCGGTAGAGGAGGAGGAAATTTGCGCCTGCGGGTGCGCGGCGCTGCTGTCGTCGTTGTTGGGATGTTGCTGGTTCGCTTGAGGGGAGAGCTGAGAAGCGGCGGCGGTGGTTGCGGCGGTTGAAGGGGAGAGAGAAGAAGAGATGGGAGAGGAAAAGTCGCGCTGGGATGTGACGCGGTGGGCGAGCGGGACGAGCTCGATGAGGAGGAAGTCGAGGGCGGAGGTGGAGAGGAAGGAGGCGCTTGGGTCGGAGGAGTTGAAGGGCGGCATTGGAGGGGAGAGGGACATTGCTTCTTCGTTTTGTTTTTTCGACTCGAGAGTCTGCGTTTTGTGTTTCTCTGTGTGTGTGTGTGTGTATGTGTTTTGCTGGAGGGGAGAGAGAGAGAGTGGAAAGAAGGACGAGAGAGGTGTTTGGTGATGTGTGGAGTTTGGTGGTGAGAGAGATGTTGTGAGATCAAGGTGGTGACGGTCAAAGGGTATCGATTGTGACTGCGGTAGAGAGGTACGAGGTACGAGATACGGGGTGGGTGAAAGGTTCAAGGTGTGGGGGTGGGCTTGGTGGTGGGGTGCGTGGATGTAGCTGTACAACAGCTCTGAGTTGAGATGAACCTCCAGTGAAAAGCCCCAAAAAACCACCCAGTCTTTAGGTACTACCTAGGTACAGTAAATACAGTCCTGCCAGAAGTCACCACTAGCTACCTATCAATGCCCTAGCCATACATATTCCGTCTCCTCCCATGACGGTTATGCTCCCCCGTCCTTGTTGACAACAAGGAGAAAAGGACCAGGGAAGGAAATAAAAGCAAACAAAATTGGCCCTGTGCCGACCTGTAGGGGGAATCATCCTTTTTGTTCCCTCGTCACCCCAAACGCCTCTGCTGACTTGATAAAGCAAACCCATCCCCCTGTCTGGTCTCTTAACCCCCTCCAGACTCTCTTGGATGGAAACGCTTTCTACAGTTTCCTCTATAGATGATAGAATACTTACTCTTCTCGCCTTCGACGCCGTCGACCACGCGACTCTTTAGGCGGACGCCTTATGCCCTCTATAGCTTCCATACTGGCCTCCTAGGGCGTATAGTTGCTGGGGGACTCGCTGAGGAATGGGAGATTCGACGAGGACCCGCGGTAGCTGCTCGCCCCCGTATGCTGGCGCTTGCTCGGGCGCTGGATTGGCTCTTCATCGTCAGACGATAGCGTCAGGTCAATGACTGCTGGCGCCGGCCGTTTGGCGCTATGCGAGCTGCCCCGCGGTCTTGTCGCCGACCCTTCATGGCCCGCAGAGCCAGGAGTCCCCGTGTACGGGGTCAAGTGCTTGGGCGTAGCTGGTCGACGGCCGCCAATGATGATTTCCGACACCTCAACGTCATCATCGTCGTCGTCGTCATCAGCATCGTCATCGTCCTCGAGTTGTGCGCCGTTTGGTCTGGACAGCGTCTCCTCCCTGGGTGGCTTGCTAGACCACTTGCCATTCGGCTCAATCGTGACAGTCTCCAGGCTCTTTGGCGTCTTTTCCAGAATGGCCTTGACATAACTAAAGACTGGTCAGTGCTGGTTACAGGTTGCGGAGAGAAAGGGGCCGAGATAATGAGCGGTACGCACCCATCAACGGCCAGCTGTTCAAATGGCGCCGGCTTGTTGCAGATAGGACACAGCCACTGTGGACCTTGCTCCTGGAGCTGCAAGTACGAGGTTGCGTCAAAGCATTGGAGATGCGTGCATCTCACGCTCCGACAGGGAACTTCTAATCTCATGTAGGACAGAGGGCACTTGAGCGATAACACCTGGGAGGTTGCCACCACATCCGGGTCCTGTGCAATCTTGTTCACTATTCATTGCTGCATTAGCAACCGCGTACCAGTGACGGTGGCCGCCAAGCAAGACTTACAATCTCTTATAACCGATTCTTCAGTGATCTTGCTACGGCTGGCAATTGTCGCTACCAGGTCCGGTACTGTGGTAACCTTGCAAAGGTTGACAATGAGGTAGTATTTCTGCAAAGGCGATAAAAAGATGCTCGTTAGTGGAGATGATCCAGAACAAGAGGCACGCGAATGATGGGGACGCATCAGAAAGAAGAGAGCACAAGGGAGGGGAGAAGCTTTATGAGATTAGGAGGAAAAAGAGGGGGAGAGCAGAGGAAAGGGCGAGAAAGGAAGTTCAGTCCCGGAGACAAACTTACCTTGGTCGTCAGCGCATACGTAAACTCGATATTGTTCATGTAGTCTCTTTTCAGGCGCAGAGCATTGGTAATGTCAACCGGTCTGGTAGAGCCGGGCTTGTTCTTGAGGCCTCGCAGGTTGGCCTTGATCTCGTCGCCGTTTACCCGGAGCTCGGATTGGTGTGGGAACGCAACATCTTGTACGCCACTGTTGTCGCTCGCACAGAACACCATGATCCTGTAAGACTTGTCGTCGATGCATCGCTGTGCAATGGGGCAGTGGCTTAGCTTTAGCGGGATGGTGACAGAGTTCCTATGCTGTGCCATGGCTGCAGATGGACGACGCCGGTCAGCGGACGCCTTCTATCTTCAAGGCATCTATGTAAGAGGGGAGGGGTTTCAACACTTGCCTTCGCAGGTACGCAAACCGCTCACAGGGACTTCGATGGTGTAAAAGGGGCTTGGCTTGAACGAGAAATTGTACGTTCCGGAGCCATAGGGCGAGACTGACAAGCCGTCTGCAGAGGCTTGCCCATATGCCCGCTGGCTGCCGTAGCCCGCGCTGCCGTACGGCGAGGTTGAGGAGGCGGAGGCGGGCAAAGATGGTTGCGCTATAGATCCGTTGCCCCGAGCCGTCGTGACCTTGGATGGACTCGCTCGCTGGGAATTAGCCTGCAAGATGCTCTGTTTGACCTGCTGGAACCGCGCAAAGTCATTGTTGGCTACGGTTTCGTTGATGACTGCGTGTTGAATATAAAAGGAAGAGGTCAGCAGTCTGCACGGATGGGTGCAACAAGGGCACGCGAATGTAGGCTTCGCGATGGGAGACAACGTGGGTAGAGAGACTCACGATTTACAATGCGTCGCTGGAGCTCAGCCTTGACGCCGGTGCTCTTGAGCCCGTTCACCTGGCAGACGGTAGAGAGCTGGCGATTAAACAGAGAGTTGCCCTGGACCTGCCGGAGCAGCGCGCTCACGTCATTCCGCTGAATCAAGCTGGACGAAGCCATGGTTTGGTTGGCGTCGCAGATTGAAGATCGAGAGAGGAGGCGCCTCGCATGGGCATCCAAGAGGGAGCGGAGGAGCGGAGGACGACAAGAGCGGGTAGCAAGACAGCAGCGGTGGGCTGATGTGCAAGCGAGTGTGAGTGAGGCGATGCGATCGAGTCTCCGGTCTCTATAACCAGGGCAGGGGCTGCGGGCGGAGCGGACACGATCGAGGCCGAGATCGCAAAGCAAGCAGCAGAGGAGTGTCGCGGCCGCTGGACGGCACAAGGCGGTTGCTTGTGGCGCACGCTGTGAAGCCGGCAGACGGCCGTGATGGTCGCTGACGATGCGAGGCAGAGGGCGGAGGTTTCGACCCGAGGTTTGTCACCGTACGGAGGAGAAGTGCGGTTGATGCAGGCGTCGAGTCGCCAGCAGCGAGGCTGTGAATTCGGTCGGGGGGCCCAAGGGCGACGGCGAGAACGGGCGAGTGATGCAGCGGCGTCCTGGACATTCACTCTCCTCTCACCCCGGCAGCCTCGCGTCGCTTCTGCTGTTATGAGCGAGACATGCCAGCAACCAGCGGTCCAGAGGCAGAGAGATGGAGAGATAACTAAGATTCGACGCTATCGCCACTTGGACGGACTTTTGCGATTGGGCAGGCGGCGGCAGCTGGCAGAACTCGGCACCTTGTATGTAATACTGTATTATTACTCGTACGCGCGAAAGGGTTTTGGAGGCAACTGCAGTAAGAGCAGCCGAGGGCGCGCTCAGCCACGCAGGAATGCCCATCATGCGCCACACTGATGCGCTATCTTATCTTTCCCGCCGTTATCGTAAACTTTCTTCTTTCTCTCTGTAATATAATACCTGCAGTGCCAAATCGATAATCGCAAGCAGAATCGAAAAGACCGTCCGTCCATCCGTCACCAAAGAAAACCACCTACGGCAACAACAGCACAAGAGATACGACGATTGCAATCATGGCCAAGAGTTCGCGGTCGAGCAGCAAAAAATTCAACAACCAGCGCAAGGCTGCCAGCATCTTCGGGCCCGCTGAAACCGCCCGACAAGAGCGTCTGTCGGCCAAGCTGCTCGAGCTGGCAAAGCAGGCAAAGCCCGAGCCTGCGGAGATGAAGATTGATGGTTCGTTGGGAACCCTTTAAGCTCCTATATCGAGCGAGTATGCACGACGTTTGTGTGTGCTTTTTTTCTGACACTGCCGAAAAAGGAGACGAGAGCGACAATGCGCAGGACAGAGACGACCAGGCTGCAGATGAGACATGTATGCATAGTTTCCCACCCTCTCTCTGACGCCAATTCCTCTTTTGACGAGCCGGATGCTAACATGGTGTGATGCTCAGCCATGGACGTGGACTCGAAAAAGCCGACAAGACCGCAAATCACTAAGAAGCGCATCGAGAAGAAGCGCAAGAAGTCAAGCATCACGTTCCCCAAGTACAGCGACAGACTAGCCGCCAGGAAGAAGAAGAATGCGCCAAAGAAGGCGTGAGCCGGAGATCCGGTCGATGCTCGATTTTTAGAATTTCTCTTGCTCCTTGTTGGGTTCGTTTCGTTTCTGTTATACGGAGTACTCATAATCTTCAC
>LFMI01000771.1:6206-21942 GCA_001050175.1 Trichoderma parareesei | reverse complement strand
AAAAAAAAAAAAGAGTAGTAAAAAAAAACCTTAGTTCACTACCTGCAGGCGCGCCCCTGGTGCCTGTGGCGCAGCAGTTGTCCCAACTCGGACCTCTGGATCATCCCTTGGCCAATCAATCCTCCACTCCCGCTTGCTTCGTTATATCTCACTCTTACTACCTATCCCTTCACCATACCTTTGGCAATGAACGGGACATTTCAACACAAGCACAGTCTCATATATACGCGTCTCTCGCATCTCCCATATGGCTTCCACTGTGCGTCAGCTGAATGAAGCACTGTTGACCCCAGCCCTCTTCGAGTCTTTGCCTGGCTCGTCCGATTCTCCTTAAGACATGGTGGCCTCACGAAACTCATCGCTTGCGGGCTCTCTGCTGCTCACTGCGGCCAACATCCTCGTCCCGCTGTCGATTCTCGTCTTTGCCACTGGTTTCTTTCCGTACAAGCCCTTTCTTCCTGGATTGGCCGAATATGAGCCTCTTCAATATGGACCTCCGCCCAAGGCCCCCTTTGATAGACTTGTATTCATGGTAGTTGATGCCTTGCGGAGGTATGGACTGGATATTCATCTCCCAATACGGCTCGTTGTATCCATACTGAACTGCCATGGTAGTGATTTTGTGTACTCTGATGGCTCTGGATTTGAATACACCCAACGGTCAGTCTCGTACACTGTATAGCTGCTTGCTTCATTCTCTCATGCCAGAGTCCGTATAGCCTCATCCGCGAAGGCGGCGCCATTCCGTTCACGGCCAATGCTCGGTCTCCAACAGTGACGATGCCTCGAATCAAGGCCATCACCACGGGATCTATCCCCTCCTTTGTCGACCTTATCCTCAACTTTGACGAAGCCGACACCTCTTCCACATTGGCCGCCCAAGACACCTGGCTGTCCCAGCTCAAGGCCAAAGACACGGGCAAGCTTCTCATGTACGGCGATGATACGTGGCTCAAGCTGTTTCCCGAGACGTTTGACCGTCACGACGGGACCTCTAGCTTCTTCGTCGCAGTAAGTTGCTTTTCCCTCCACTCTGGGATTCCCACCTGCTGTCTCCCAATCGCTTACAGGCGCAACCTTCAAGGACTTTACAGAGGTGGACAACAATGTCACCAGGCACATCCATCATGAGCTTGAAAGGGACGATTGGAGCTTGATGGTTCTCCACTATCTTGGCCTCGATCACATTGGTCACAAATCGGGGCCCCGAAGCACGCACATGCCCGCCAAGCAGCGTGAAATGGATGGCATCGTCCACCAACTGTATGAAGCCCTAGAAACCAAGAGTCACCTGCAGTCAACGCTGCTTGTGCTCTGCGGTGATCACGGCATGAATGATGCAGGAAATCACGGGGCGTCGTCCCCCGGAGAAACGTCCCCCGCCTTGGTCTTCCTGGCGCCCAAGCTCAAGGAGATATCGTCCGGTTACGCAGCCCCTGAGCGGCCCAAGAACGAGTACGACTACTATTCCATGGTTGAGCAGTGCGATATCTCACCGACTCTCGCAGCGCTCTTGGGGTTTCCCATCTCAAAGAACAACCTGGGAGCCTTCATCCCGGAGTTCCTGCCCTTTTGGCCTAGCTCGAGCGACAAGGTGCAGATTCTCGTTCGCAACGCCAGACAGATCCTCAACGTCGTCACGGCAGCGTTTGGAAGGGAGCTGTTTGACGCTCAGGCTACTGTCGACCCGTGCGCTTCCAGGGCCACGGATGTTGACGAATTGGCCTGTGAATGGCGAAGGATCAGTCTGGAGGCGGCCTCACAGGCGGATGCCGCAGCGGTTGACCAGGCGTGGCTGTCAGCTACGTCTGCTTGGATTCGCAAAGCCCAAGAACTGATGAGCAGCATGGCATCCAACTATGACATGTCAAGACTTGCCCTCGGCCAGGGCTTGGCTGTTGCTGCCGTCGTTGCGAGCCTTGTTGTTTTGGGCTTGCAAGGCTTCCGACAGACAAGGTTTCCGATGCCGCTTTTTCTGCTTGCGGCGTCCTATGGGCCCATGATGTTTGCCAGCAGCTATGTGGAAGAGGAGCATCATTTCTGGTACTGGACATGCACTCTATGGCTGGCATATCTCGGCATTCGAGAGGTTGCAAAGTAGGTTGACTTCCCCACCCCCCGTATTGTTGAACAAACGTTCGGTGATGCTGAACTTCTCATTCCAGATCCTCGCGCCTCTCCTCCATCGCAAGCCATTTATTGTCCTTAGCTGCCCTCAGGCTCACCCGAAGCTGGAACCAGACCGGCCAGAAGTTTGCTGGCGAGCCGGACACTGTCAAAACATTCCTCAACCCCAACCCCGAGCTTCTATGGGTGCTCATCACCTTGGCGTATGTTGTGGTCACTTTCCAGACACTGCAGAGCCTGTCTGGCATGCCGTATATCCTGGCTACCTCCTTGGCGCCGGCCCTCTTCTTGGCGACCTTTACCTTTAAGCTGGCGTTTACTGCCGAGGATGCTCCCGAGCTGGTTGTGGGATTTGCTCGTAACCTACTCGATACTTTCCAGGGCCCGACTCTCATACTGCGAGCAAGGATAGTCTTTGGGCTGCTCGCAGCGCTGCTAGGATTCGCCATATATCGAGCAAAGGCTGGGGGGCCCCGAGCTGCTCAGTCATCTGGTATGTCTGTACCCATGCGACAATGGATAGTCTTTGTATCACTGTTGCCCGTCACAAGCCAGGTCTAACAGAATAACAGTCGAGCTCTCCCACCATTTATGCACCCTCCTCGCCATGACTCAATCGCGTGCCACCAACATCCCCCTCTTCTTCCTCTCCAGCCTCATCCTGCAGGGCCTCGAACCCGCCGACCTCTCCATTGCCGAAATCACCACGTCCTCCATCATCCTCCAGTACACGACCTTTTTCGCATTTGGCGGCTCCAATGCAATCTCCTCCGTCGACCTCTCAAGCGCCTACAACGGCATCAGCGGCTTCAACGTCGTCGCCGTCGGCGCCCTGACCCTCGTCAGCAACTGGGCCGGCCCCATCTTCTGGACGTCGGCGACGAATCTGCTCCTCCTGCAAAACCGCCGACAGCGACGGACGACCGGGGCGTTCCGCAGCCACGTTGTCCTGCTGACCGTCTTTGCGTCGACGAGCGTGGCGTTTGTGATGGCGGCGTGCACGGCGCTGAGGACGCACTTGTTCATCTGGACTGTCTTTTCGCCCAAGTATCTGTACGCCATGGCGTGGAGTCTTGGACAGCATTTGCTAATCAATGTTGCCTTTGGGGGATTTTTGTATTGGGTGGGCACTTGAATATGGACAGGAATAAGGATATAATCTCATGTCTGAGGAATAAAAGCGCTCATGGAATGGCTGGCAAGAGAGCAGTTTTATCTTCCATCAACTCAGTAATGCCAAATACCAGCTTTAATATATCCATCGTTAGTAGTAATAGAGCCAATCTACATATTTACCTTTTGCTCAATCATAAACACGTTAAAAACACACAAGACAGGGACCGACCCATGGACACGCCATCCTTTCCCACCAAGCCCAACAAGCCGACGATGCCTCTCCTCACACATCCTCCATCTTGGTATCCTCGCCATCAGACAACAAGTCCTCCACGAGCGAATCCCTCCTTCCGTCATGTTCCGGCACCACGGTCCCATCGCTATCGTCCTCCACCTTGATCTTTGGCTTCCTCGCTCCCTGTCCTTCTTCTTCTTCTTCGTCGCCGCCTCCTTCTTCGCCTTCTTCTTCGTCCTCATCCTCGTCCTCATCATCATCGTCGTCTTCACCCGCCCGTGAGCCGGCAACAGATTGTCTATCTCCCGTAGCTTCCGACACCGCCACCGACACGCTGCGACTAGTACGACTATGCGAGGGCCGTTGCTGCTGCTGCTGCTCCTCGAGCCCATTGACAATCTTGCCCAGACTGACGTGGATCTTGTACAGCGCGTTGCGGCCCGTCGTGTCCGTCACGAGGCCCTCCTCTACGGCCTCGCTGACGACGTTGTACGTCTCGCGGAGCTTCTCCTCGGAGGAATTGGGCGAGACGAAGAGCTTCCCGAGGAGGCTGGCGACCAGCTTCTTTTCAGCTTCTGTTTTTTTTGGGACATTGCTTGTTAGCCATAAATTCTTGTCAAGAAGAATAAGAAAAAAGAAAAAAAAAAAAAAAAAGGAAGAGGGAGGGGAGGGAAAGTTGGAAACGTACTGCTAATGTTGCCACGAAGCCTCTCGAGAATGTCGCAAGCAAAATCAAGGTGCACGTCGCCCTTGGGATTCTTCTTCTCCCCGTCGAGGACGAGCTCGGGACTGTAGCACTTGCGCGGGTCTGTCCAGTCGACCAAGCAAGCGCCAATCGTCGTCATGCTCACCATGTCTTCCTCGACGTCGACATCATCATCCTCCAGGCCCTCGCGCAGGTTGAGCAGGGAATGGAGCGCCAGCAGGGAAACCTTTCTCATGAGATCCTGGTTCTCCAGCCGAGAGAAGCAGAACACGGGTAAAAAGTAGTTGAGGGCTTGTCGGACCGTCTGGTTGGCGGAGGACGCGGGATCAAAGTAGGCAACCACCAGGGACTTTAGCAGCTCTTCGCAGGCCTCCTCGTCGGAGATGACGCGTCCGAGAAGCAGCTTGGAGGCCGCTATCGTGGCCGCAGCCTGCACCTCGGACGACCTGCCGCCGCCCTTGACAGCCTTGACGTACACCTTGAGGACGGCCGGCGTCGTGGCAAGCAGCTGAGCTCCGTGGACGTTGAGTATGTCGGTCAGGATGTGCAGCGCTGTGATCTGCAAGGCAGTGTGGCCCTTAGTGAAGAAGTGAATGAAGAGCCCCAGGTTCTCCTCGGCCAGCGAGCGGTCGAGCAGGGCGCACAGCCCGAGGCAGACGAGCCCCCTTTCACGAACGGGCGCTTCGTGGCTCCGCACAGCCGGCACCACTAGATTGTTAAGCATGGACACCAAATCTGTGTTGTCCTTGAGGTTTCCGGCAACATGCGTCAGCATGCACTGGACGATGTGAAGACACTTCAAGTTGACGACGATCTCCCTCACTGCCTTCTCATGGGCCTCCTCTTCGCTCATCTCAGGCTGGTCCTTGTTGGAATCGGGCGCTGGAGTATTCTCTCGGCTCCTCTGTTCTGAATGGGCAGAGACAAAGCTCTCGTCGTCTTCCCCAGGCAGGTCCACGATCGTATCGTGTACATCCGCAACAGCCTCGAGAACAACGCTGATGAACTCCCTCTCTCCAGCAGCGTCTGGGGCGCAAATGTATCGTAGAGCTTCCATGGCAAGCTTTGTTACTTCGTCCGGGAGGTCTGGAATCGCAAGAGACTGGCGAAGCAGCGTAAACATCTTCCTCCGGCCAACCTCGTCAGAGTAGTCAAGGGTCAGCGCTATGTGAAGCATCTGCTCGACAATGAACTCCTGTTCGACGGTATCCTCCTCCTCCTCTTCATCGACATCATGCTGTGCAACTCGCTTGATGGCGTCGACTAGTACCTTCAGGTAACGCTCCAGGAAGAAGGCTAGCTTGGTGACTTCTGGCAGCTTCTCCTCGATCAGCGACTCATATCGGCCCTCACCTTCGCTGCGGCAGAAGTCGTTGAAGCTCCTGGCCATGAAGACGGATTCGGCCGACAGGGTCTCCCAGAAGTGGTCGTCCAAGACTACCGCCTCGCGATAGTCCGGGCGACCCTCCCAGAAGCCCTTCATTGCCTCGAGAGCCACACCATTCTCCATTCCAGAGTTGATGATGTCGATTCTCTCTAGAAGCTCCAGCAAGCCATCAAAGTTGGGCGGTGCCTCTTCTTGCGGCGCCACGCCGGCACAGTCTGCAATCCATCGCTCTCTAAACAGTCTCCCCGCCGCCTTCCGCACGTTCTCGTCTCTGTCACGAAGGCCCCATCGGAGCAGCTTTTCTCTCATGGACAGCGACAAGTGTCGAAAGTCCCCCAGAGCCGGCAGGAGACGAGAGTAGACTGCCCGTCGCGTCGCGGCATCTTGGTCCCTTGCGCGCTCGAGAAGGTATGGGAGAGTCGCGGGTACAATCGGAAGATTGACCAGGAGAGACCGTCGGACGTCGGCGCTCGGATCGTTCTGTAAGACATCAAGCAGCTTGTCCAAGAGACCAACTGAGTGGTTGTCGCTGTCGTCCGAGTTGTGTTCGTCTTCGGGTTGGTTTCCAGCAAGTCGGCCAAGGCCCAGCACGGCCTGGACGCGGACCATGGCCTCCTTGTCTC
Organism: Trichoderma parareesei; assembly: GCA_001050175.1. Taxonomy (NCBI): domain Eukaryota; kingdom Fungi; phylum Ascomycota; class Sordariomycetes; order Hypocreales; family Hypocreaceae; genus Trichoderma; species Trichoderma parareesei. Next base: position 15,748 of record LFMI01000771.1, on the reverse strand, counting down.
GGATTCGCTTCAGCAGGTTGTTGCGAAGGCTCTGGAAAAGGTCGTCGTCGATGGCGTCGAGGGAATTGATGATGTGAGAGACAAGCTGGGTCGACCGGAACCGCACGTACTTGTCCTTGGCCTGCATCAGCGACAGGGCGGTTTGGAGCACCTTGGACGAGAGCCGATTGCTCGGCGTTTCGGGCATCAAGCTCGCGTCGGCATCGGCCTCGTCCAGCAGCTCGCTATCCTTATCCGAGGCATGCCGCAGGAACAGCCCAATGAAGCGAATCAGCTTCTCGCCCACGCTCTCCGCCTTCTTCACCGGCATGATGCGCAGCACGCATCGCACAAACTCGTCATTGAACGCCCTCTCATCGAACTGGTTGGCGTCTGGCTTTCGGGGGTCCACCGGCTCGTAGCAGCACGCTTCTTGGATCTTGCGGAGGTTGACGGCCAGCTTCCGATGCGTGGCCGTCGTCCGTTGCGCATCGCGGAAGATGGCGCAAACCTGGGTTCGGAGGGCGTTGTCTGGTGTGTCGGGATGCTGCAGAGGCGCCGCGGGCTTCTTGGCGGTGGCTGCCGGTCTGCCGGTACGAGTCCCTGATCGTGTAGGCATTTTGTCTGCTTCTCTGGCTTTTCTGGAGACGACAGGTATCCCTGCGCGTGAAGCCGCAAGATACAGTCAAGCTCTCAGCAGGAGAAGAAGAGGTGAAGTTGATGGATTGTGTGTTGTGTAGACGGCGCGTCGCTCAACGGGAAACTGCGATCAACAATTCTCCCGTTTCGGCATAACGTGGCGTTGGACCCCGCCATCCATAGTCGGACTAGCGCCAAACATTGAGTTGGTACAAAAAGTAAGTAGTAGTCTAGTACCTACATAATTAGCGATAAGATAAGCTGCAGCTCCAGATTTTTTTTCTTTTAGCAGAGCATATCAGAGTTCGTGCAACGCCTGCTCCCAGAAATTTCTCGCATCTCAGTATACCAGATACTGCTGCTGCAATTGAACGTCGACTGCAGCAGAAAACCATGGCCCCTACACAGAATGATCGAAAGCGGAGGAGGCAGGATAGTGAATCCTCCGCTGCCACAAAATCGCACGACCCGGACGGTGGAATCTCGCGGACGCCAAAGAAGGCAAAGGTGGAAGACCGACGGTCTGTCTTTGTGCGGTCATTACCTCCCAGCGCCACAAACGAGAGCCTCGCGGACTTCTTCTCGCAGTACTTCCCCGTCAAGCATGCCACGGTAGTTGTCGATCAGAAGACGAAGGAGTCCCGAGGATTCGGCTTCGTTTCGTTCGCTGACGCCGACGACGCCAAAGCGGCCAAGGTGGCATTGGATAAGAAGGAATGGGACGGCCGGCGGATTCGAATCGAAGTCGCGGAGCCCAGACATCGAAACCCCGATCCCGACTCGGACGCGGCAGCCAAGAAGCCGGGAAAGCCTGCGTACCAGCCGCCTCCCACCAAGCTGATTATTCGAAACCTGCCGTGGAGCATCAAGACGCCGGAGCAGCTTTCGAAGCTCTTCATCAGTTTCGGAAAGGTCAAATTTGCTGACTTGCCCCAGGACAAGGGGAAGCTGAAGGGTTTCGGTTTTGTCACTCTCAGAGGCCGACCAAATGCAGAGAAGGCTCTCGAGTCGATCAACGGCAAGATCGTTGATGGCCGAACGTTGGCCGTAGATTGGGCAGTCGATAAGGAGACTTGGGACAAGCAGCAAACGGCGGAGAGCAGCAATCAGGAACCCAAGGACGGCGAGGATGAAGACAAGGCGGATGACAAGACCGCTGGAGGAAACGACGGTGAGGTCAAGAATCGCGATGACCAACTGCAATCGGACCTTGCCAACTTTATGAAAAACTACATGCACAACATGGAGGACGAAGACGAGGATGACGACGAGGGGAAAGACGGCAAAGATGAGGATGAAGACGACGACGAGGATATGAAGCTGTTGGACGAGGAGGACGAGGAGGATGAGGAGGAGAAGGAGCCCGCCAAGCCGAAGCGGGAGCTGATGACGGACAATTCCTCCACCGTCTTTGTGCGAAACCTGCCATTTACGACGACGGATGAGCAGCTCCAGTCCTTCTTTGGCCACTTTGGCAAGGTCCGCTACGCCCGCGTCGTCATCGACAAGGCCACGGAGAAGCCGGCCGGCACAGGCTTCGTGTGCTTCGTCGATGCGGCAGACGCAAAGGCCTGCATCGTGGGCGCCCCTCGGCGCGCGCCGCCGCCCGCGGGAGGCGTCAAGCACTCCATCCTCCAGGACGAAAACGCCGACCCCACCGGCAAGTACACGCTCGACGGGCGAGTGCTGCAGGTGGCCCAGGCCGTCGGCCGCAACGAGGCGGCCCACCTGGCGGAGAACTCGCTGGCGCAGCGGAGGCAAAAGGACAAGCGCCGGCTGTACCTCTTGTCCGAGGGCTCGCTGGGCGCGGGCTCCCCGCTGCGAGGCCTCCTGACCGACGCCGAAGTGCGGATGCGGCAGGCGAGCGCGGCGCAGCGCAAGAAGCTCGTGGAGAAGAATCCCATGCTGCACATTAGCCTGACGCGGCTCGCCCTGCGCAACATCCCCAGCGACCTCGGCGCCAAGGATCTCAAGGAGCTGGCGAGGAAGGCCGTCGTCGGCTTTGCCAAGGACGTCAAGGAAGGGCGCCGGCAGCCGCTTTCCAAGGAGGAGATTGCCCGAGACGGCAAGGACGCCAAGGAGAAGGAGAAGGAACGCAAGCTGAAGCGCAAGGGCATCGTCAAGCAGGCCAAGATTGTGTTCGAGGACAACAAGGGGTCCAAGGTGTCGGAGGCGAGCGGGGCCGGCAAGAGCCGCGGCTACGGCTTCATCGAGTACACGTCGCACCGCTGGGCGCTCATGGGGCTGCGGTACCTCAACGGCCTGCAGCTGGACGCGCCCAACGGCAAGAAGCAGCGCCTGATTGTCGAGTTTGCCATTGAGAACGCGCAGGTGGTGAAGCGGCGACAGGAGGCTGAGAACGCCGCCAAGGTGGCCAAGGCAAAGGGCAAGGACGGCGCAGATGCTGCGGATTCAGACGAGGACGAAGGCGATGATGATGAGGAGGAAGAAGAGGCACCCAAGCCAAAGATGAAGGCGAATGGGAAGCAAAAGGGAAAGAAAACCAAGGGGAACATGAACAAGGGCCCCAAGGTGAAGAAGCCCGCAAAGGAGGAGGGCGGGGACAAGAAGGAGGAGAAGAAGGAGGAGAAGAAGCCGGCGAACTCAAAGGAGGCGATCCAGCAGAAGCTGATTGCGCGGAAGAGGCTGATGCGCAAGAAGAAGGCTGTGTCTAGGGGAAAAGCATAGATTTGGGGATCGTCTCTATAATATCCAGTGGCATTGTGGGATTCATAGTCTTTTCCTTTTTGTTCATTATTTCTGTGCTATGGGCTATACAAGGATTCGAGTTTTCAATCGAGGATTTTACTGTTGCTGCATACGATCTTTTTGAGCTGAGAGGCATCAAAGAAATCAGAGAAGAGATTAACGACGAATCAAGAATCTTTCCCCCCCCTACTTCCAAAACCATCCCGACTTCTTATCCTGCGTCTGTTGGTCGTCCGCATCTGTGTCCGCTCGCTCAATGACATTTGCCTCGCTGTTCCCTCTGGCGTCGACTTTGTGCAATCGGTCGGCGGGACGCATGGAAAAGTGCGTTTCTGTGCCGATTTCGTTGCCATTCTTGTCGTACGTCTTCTTCGTGACCGTCGTGCTCAGGTAACCAAAACTGTTGACCTTTTCGTCTCTCGTGACGACCTCTTTGATGCCATTGTCGTATACCTTTTCTTCGCTTGTGCTGGGCGGCAGAGAAGCTACCTCTCTGCTATCAGTGGATACGGGCTTGTTGTCAGTCTTGGTGGTACTCTCCGTGATGCTCTTGACGAATGCATCCCACGTCTTGTGGCCCTCTGCAAAGCTCGAACTGAGCGAAGAGAACAAATCGTCAAAGTGATCGGGGAGGCTCTTCTGGTGCGAGCCTGGATGGTCGTCCTTGTGCGGCCTATTTTCGCGACCGTGGAAGCTATCCTCGAGCTGTTTGAACAACTGGTGCACCTCGTCAAAGAATCCGTTGCCGGCCTTTTCACTTGCGGCAGCGCGGCTCCAAACCTCGGCTGCCTTGCGATCGAGCTCCTCATGAAGCCTGGCCCAGTCACTCCAGCCCGCCCTAGACAGCCCCCAGTCGGCAGAGGCTTCATCGTCGTCATCACCTTCCAGCAGACCAAAGTTTCGCGGTCTGTAGAGCTCATCTCGCGTGGGCCGTCGAAGCAGGCCTTGGGATTCCAGCCGTCGAAGCCAGAACCAGGTGGGCTCGCCTTTGGAGAACATCTGTCGTAGTAGCTGCCGCTGGTTGTACCTGTCCTTGATGTCAGGCAGGGGCCGCCCCTGCGAGACGGCGAGCAGGTCCTCAAAGGCGTCCTCAAAGGTGAAGACGGACGGGTCGCATTGCGGCGGCAGGTCATTCGGGACGGGCTGCTTGAGGTGGCGCAGGTTCAACGGCGAATAGGGCCATGAGGCGACGGAGACTGTGTCGAGGGCCAATGGGCGCGACTCGGACTTGTCCATTGTGACCGGAGCAACAGGCGGCAGATTTTGGGTGATATGGTTGTTGCGAGCGTGACAATGGCGGGAGCTGTCGCAGACGGGCGTATCTGGTGATGGGCAGGTTGACAGGTCAGATTGACGTATATCTGGCGGCGGCTGCTGCTGTTGTGGCTGGTGTTGTTGAGCTTGGGGTTGAGACGAGGGTGAGAAGAGTGAGTGAATGGCTGAATCGACGTGCTGTTTGAATTGAATAAAGGCGTTCAGCATGCCGAAGACATGCCTATTCGTGGATGGTAGCGTAGGTGATGGCGATGGCGATGGCGATGGTGAGGTGAATCAAGGTGAAGTTTGGTGATATTGGAGAACTACCTAATGGAGAGAGTGGCTCAGGCTGTCGAGCCTTCTAGACAGCTCCGAGTCTCATGACCTGGACCCTGCTGAGCCTCAGTGTCTGGGTCCCGTCGTTGATGCGCTTTGGCAGGCAGGTATCTGGAGAGCCTGTGAGAGTACCTGGCAGCGCTAGAATGCGTGCATATGTACGCACTCTAGACATGACGGTACTGCTGTGGCGGTGCATGGGGCGAAAAGGTACGAGCATCCGGCTTCCAATTGTTCAATTCAATGTCACTTGGGTTTTAAACCGACGAATTGATAGAGTGATGACGATTACGGAGAGGGTCAAATATGATTCATCTTGCTGATACACCAGGGAGTACCTAGTAGTAGATAGGTACCTGTTGAAGCTGTAGTCGGCAATACAAAGAATACCCAAAATCATGCAGACAAACGAAAAATTGATTCACCCTCCAATTACATCCTGCAGACGTCTTCTTTGTCCCTTCGATCCAAGTCCATGTCGGCCTTCTTCAGTGATGACATAGCGTGGGGGTACGTACCGTCACCTCCTCCCCCCTCGTCATCTGCCTGCCAGCGGAAATTTGGCGCCAAGCCCGCGACTAAAGCAATACCTTACTCCGTACCTTACCTTACCTGATCTACTAGTAAGCACTCGTACAGCAATGGATGCGTGACTGTCGACCGCATTCTTCAAACTCCTTGATCGTCCAGCTCTGGTTCTTCTGCACCATCATGAGCCTCGTCTGTGCCTCGTGTCTGTCCGTCTCTGCTCTGCCTCTGCCTCTGTCTCTGCTGCTCGCTCCGATGGTACCTGGTCAGGCAATCTGCCTCGGCGTCCGGCGACTGTAGCTGCGCGTTTCTCCACCAAATCTCCGATCCTACCGTCACTGCATCTTTGCGTCTTCAAGGTCCTTGTCCTTACCACTATAGCCTTGCTCTCTCTTCTCCTTCTTCTTCTTCTTCTTCTCTTCTTTCAACCCCCTTTTCTTAACTGCTTATACATCTTCCTCCCAGCCTCCAGCCCTTTCCTTTTGGCGGCGGCGGCGGCGGCGGCGACGGCGACGACGATGCGACCAGCCTTCACAGAGTCGACTCTGCCGACGTGGACGACCCTGACAGCGACAGTAACAGCACCACCAACAGCGACGGCGACGGCGACGGGCGAGCCCGGCCGAGGCGACGACGAAGATGCCCTGCAGCGCTGGTCCTCCTTGATCGGCATCATCACGGCGATTGTGGGTAACGTCCTCATCGCCCTCGCCCTCAACGTCCAGCGATATGCGCACACGCGGCTGCACAAGGAGCGCAAGAGGATCAAACGAGAGGCCCGCGCCGCCCTGAAGCGGGCGCAAAGCGGTAGCAGCAACGGCCACAGCAATGGGACCACTCAGGTGGGCGTCTACGGCACCATCCTCGGCGGCGATGGCCATACAGGCAACGACGGTGAATATCACAACGGCCACGCCAGCACAAACGGCACCGGCAGCCGCAGCGGCCTGTACAGTGATCACTCAGACGACGACGACGACGAGCGCGACTATCAGGAGAGCGAGCCCCTGATGGCCTCGTTCCAGTCCAGCGCCACGACGGCCAGCTCCGGCTCCGACTCGGAATCGGATCCCAACCCGTCCAAGAAGTCATCCTCCAACTACCTGAAATCGCCGTACTGGTGGCTCGGCCAGATCTTGATAACCTTGGGAGAGGCGGGCAACTTCCTGGCGTACGGCTTTGCGCCCGCCTCCATCGTGTCCCCCCTCGGCGTCGTCGCTCTCGTGTCCAACTGCATCATTGCCCCCGTCATGTTTCACGAGATATTCAGGCCCCGCGATGCCTGGGGCGTCCTAATTGCCGTGTCCGGCGTGGTCACCGTCGTCCTGAGCGCGAATCAGAAGGAGACGAAGCTGAACCCCGACGATGTGTGGGGGGCCATTACGACGATGGAGTTTGAAATCTACCTCGGCGTCACCACGCTGCTCATTGTTCTTCTCATGTGGGCGAGCACCAAATACGGCAAGCGGACCATTCTCATAGACCTCGGCCTCGTTGGTCTCTTTGGTGAGTGTTGACGCCTACTATCAGTCCTTTCTTTTCTTCACCAAACTAACGGTTACGTCTCAGGAGGATATACGGCCCTGGCAACCAAGGGCGTCTCGTCGATGCTCTCCACCAGCTTCCTGGCCGCCTTTACCACGCCTGTCACGTATGCGCTCGCCTTTGTCCTCCTCTCCACCGCCATTATGCAGATTCGCTACGTCAACAAGGCCCTGTCCCGCTTCGACTCGACTCAGGTCATCCCCGTCCAGTTCGTCATGTTCACACTGTGTGTCATCACCGGCAGCGCAGTGTTGTATCGCGACTTTGAAAAGACGACCAGGAAGCAGGCGGCCAAGTTTGTGGGCGGCTGCCTACTCACTTTCTTTGGCGTCTTTCTCATCACCTCTGGCAGAGACCAGCGTGACGACGATGACGAGGAAGATGGGCTGGTCGAGACTGATGGCATCGAAGAGACAATTGGGCTGACGCAGCACGACGGCGGCGCCTCGTCCTCTGCGCTTCCTCAACCACGACGTGAGCAGCGGCGCCCCAGCCTGCCGCCTCCGAAGACACCATCTCGACGATCTAGCAGAATGTCGCGAGTCAGCTTTGCCGACGCGCTCAAATCGGACTCGGCCCACAGCGCCATCGAGCCTCCGTCGACGCATGACTTCGAACCGGCAAACTCCCCGGCGCACCTCAGCGGCGACGAGGCACATGTGCTAGTCAGCAACCCATGGCAGGGCCTGTGGGTGAGCCCAGATCCTCCCCGGGGGGCTCGGACAATCTCGGCAGAGTCCGTTGTCACAAGATCCGGCTTGGGATCGACGCCGGTACAGCCGCATCCCCTGGCCTCCATCAAAGACGGCCAGGAGACCCCGACACATTCCACCGATAGACCAGTCACGCCTCGAACGACTCACAGTTCCAAGGCGGCCAACCACCGTGGACGGCCGTTTATTTCTCCCTCTCCTTTCTCTTCCACGGTCACGACGGCCGTCAAGGACGTGATCCTTCGGGAGAACGATAGCCCAGAAGCCACCACGTCTTCCTCTCTACGACGCATACGGTCGACCATTCGAGCAAGTCTCTTCTTTAACAGCGATGACGAGGGATCCGTCATGCCGGAGCGCATCGCGGAACAGCCCATTGTACCGTTCTCGGACGACAATCTGCCGCAAGCCCTGGGCCACGATGATGCCGGGCCAAGCAGTAGTACAGCCACAAAAGCCTCCAGGGGGAGGTCGCGAAGCCTCAGCGACACGCTGGGGGGGTTTTTCCGCCCCAAGAAGCAGAAGAAGCAGGAGGCGGCCGATGAGGACAACACGCAGTTGCACGGCGACGACGAGCAGCCGTTGAACCGCGATTCATAATTGTAATAAGTCACTTACATAACATGTCATTTGCGGGCGGTTCCAGTCATTACATCTTAATAGTCACAGCATTTTCATACATCACCACGCGTCTCCTTGCCCGAAGATGGCCGCTCAAAAGATTCTGGGGTTTTCCGCACGGTATAATGTACCTACTGTGCCTGGCGTTTTTGCTTTCCTTCCTGTTACTACCCAAACTTTCTATTCTTGTTTCTCTTTTGGCATTCTGGTTCTTTCGTCATCAGATGAATCGCGGGTGAACGAGCTCGTATGACTTGAACAAAGGCCGGGGGGCAGCAGTCGGAGTTCTATTTTTGGGTGTCTGCGCCCGGGGCCTCTCCATCTGTTTATGCTTTTTCTTTCTGTTCTCTTTTTCTTCTAACTGATAATCCCATGAATGCATTGTTTTTTGCGGCACGATTCATTGGGTTTCTTTGATAGTAAAATGAAAGTCTGGCTGTGTTGGCTAGGCGAGATGAATTGAGATTGGGGTCCATCAGCCCCTTTTGGCCCTTTTTGCTTGAGCTTGAGCTTTCACCATCTTGTGCTGGGGCAAAAGCATCGTTGGTGAAGCGGTAATTTACACGTTCATTTCTTGTTTCGGACGGAACGTGTTGTCGCATTGAAAGTCTACGAGAGACGCATGGTTTTTCTATGTGTGAAGTGCTCGTCTCCCCCCTATTGAACGTCTCCATTTCGGTTCAGTAAAGCAACCCTCGAGTGTCTTATTGAGGCAAAATGGAAATGAAAATAAATATAGACGGACGAGTTCACTAAGAAAGGCGTGTATCACAACTTACACCCGCTGCGCCGTTGTGTACCTGGAGGTATGTTTTCTAGATGATCGCAGCGAGAGCCTCCAACCAGCGACAATGGCAAGGCAAGGCACACAGCAAACAGGATAGTTGCTCATGGCGACAACGCACAACCACCACACAAAGCTCACTCACGGAATGATCAAATAATGAAGTGACGATGCTTCGATTGCCTTTTACAGCAGTGTGAAAGAAAAAGAAAAGGCAAAAAGTAAAGTTATGAAGGGCATTGAACCCAACCCGATTCGAACGGATAACCTTCAGGAGATTCCGGAGCTGGAATCTGACGCGCTACCGTTGCGCCATGGGTCCTTGTTGAAATTTTAGGCTCGCAAGATTGATTCAAGAAGGCTTTGCGGGTATTCTCACGTTGATGGTCGCTTGCATGAGCAACCGTGTGCAACTGTTGGCTTATGGATCG
>LFMI01000770.1:38628-48747 GCA_001050175.1 Trichoderma parareesei | reverse complement strand
CCCCCCCCCCCCCCCCCCCCCCCCCCCCCTTTGCCCGCCGTTGCCTTCCCTTATACAACAGCTACCATGGCGCAACCGTCGACTGACCATTGACAGGTGAATCGTCTGACTCGCGAGCTCTCGCTGCTTCGTGCCGCCCACAATGCCTCGGTTGCCTCCAACGCCTCATCGACATCGAACGCTACCTCTTCCCATGACCCCATCGTCGAATCCTCGCTCTTGTCTGGCTCCGGGTTCTCGATTCCCACCTCTCGCCGCCACCACAGGACCTCGTCCTCTACCTCCCAGACGTTCCCCAACCTCGCCTCGTCGTACGAAGCCCGAGCTCGAACGTCCCATCCGGCATCGCTATCACGTCAGAATAGCAGTGCGTCCCGCAGAAGCCAGACTGGATCGCCCGCGCCGCCCAGCTCGATAGACCCCTCCACATACTTCCATCAACAGAGAAACCCGGCAGCCGCCAGCTCCGTCATGATGAGCTCCGTAGTTGCTACCCCTGGTAGCTCCGTCCCCGGTGACCAGATGAGCCCCGGGCTGCTGCCCGCAACGCTGCGTTACGAGGAGACGGCCTTTTACCGACAGGAGCTGGACAATGCAAAGAAGGAGAACGAGGCCCTCAAGCGCCGCATCCGAGAGCTGGAGAGAATCGTTCGAGAGAGGCGGTCGAGTGATGCGAGCAGGAATAGGAGCGACAGCGCGAGCACCACGGCGAGCGCAAGCATTGTACCGGGCGGAGGCGTCAGCATTGCTGGACCTCGAGACAGCATCTACGGCCAGGGCCGAGACCGCGAGCGAGCCATGCAGAGCACTACGAGCTTGGCTGGCGGAGTCAGCATCGGCGTCCCGGACGAGGAGGTCAAGGTAGGCGAGAGTGCCGCAAGCGGACGACCGGGAAACGACAACGAAAAGTAATTCTCGAGTGCTCCGTACCAGATCGACTAGACCACTACTATTTGCAAAGACGAGCGGGTTTCGCTATGGAAGGGTTGGGCTCTACTGCCCTAGGGGGATATTTAATGGCGTTTCGGGAGCTTTATCAGCGAGAATTTTGGGGCGATTCTCAGAACAGGTTGTTTTCTTTTGTTGCCTTTTTTTCCTTTCCTGTCGTCTCGGGTTTGCTTCTTCACTTGGACGGGGCAGAAAAAGACCGATGGCTTTGGTATCTCGTAGAGTTGTTCTCTTATTTTCCATGTTTCCTTGTCAATTCTCTTACAGTATTACAGAGCACTAAAGCAGCTTAATGCCGAGTAGGCAGTTTAGCTTCACCATCAGGAGATTAATGACTCATGATTCACACTCTTTGATACTACCTGCTACCCAGTTTCGCCACATTAAACAAAACAACTCCGGCCTCTTCTGCTCAGCGTCGAGATACAAATGTCCAGTGTTCCCCCACACGGAGTTACTCGGCATTCAAACAACACAGAGAATCCTAGAGGTGCTCAAGCCGCGGATGATGCCTCTTCGAGAGAGGACGTGGTCTTGAGCTTCTTCGCCCTCTTGTTGAGGACCTCGACCAGAGGCTTCTCATCATCCGTGTCATCAGATGTAGCGAAATAGTCGCTATAATCCGTCCTCTGCATTCTCCGATGTCGTTTCGACCGCGTTGCTCTCCCGCTAAGGGGCAAGTCCTCCGAGTCAAGACCCGAATCTCTAGCATCAGTCATCTCCGAATCAGGTTGACCGTGCTGCGGTGCCGCCTCAACCTCGTCTTGCTCCCGCTCCTGCTCATGCTCCTCGTCCTGGCCATCTTTATCTTCTTTCTGGCTGCTTCCATCGTCATCGTCGTCGTCGTCGTCGTCGCCTGCCTGCTGCTCCGCCAATCGTTCACGCTGACGCTTTTCGCACAGGTACATGATCACGTCGCGGATGAGCTTGCCCATCTTGACGCGCTCGTTGGATGGCGAGTCCTTGTAAATCACGCCGACGGCGCAGCGGAATATCCACGACTCGTATGTCTTCTCATCAAGCATTCTGGCAAGGAGATTCTTTTCCTGGGCCTGCGCCTCGAGGACGGAAACAAGGCTCTCGTTTGTGGCTCGCAGCTCCTTTGCCTTGTTCTGCTCTTGCTCAAGTTGGCGTTGGAGGGCCTCGTGTTCTAGGGATTGGATACTGTTGGACTCCTGGTTGGCCTTGTGCTTTTCCGCTGCGAGCTCCTTTCGGAGAGCAATCTGGGCTGTTTTGATTTCCTCGACGTCCGCTTCGGCTGTGCAGAGTTCTTCCTCGAGAGCCTCTATGGTGTTTTCATAGGCTGCGATGTCGGCCAAGAGGGATTCGTTTTCGGTGCGAACCTTGTCGGCTTTTTTCCGTTCTTTCTTGAGCTCATTTGTGGCAGCAGTGAGAGCATCTTGGAAGTGTCTGTAATCTGCTTCGACGACGGACTTTTCCTTTTCTCTTTCCTTGTTCGAGAGTTCTAGGGCTGCGTCAAGCTCGCGGTATTTATTCTTGAGCCTGTCGTATTTGCCTTGGGCTTGCTGTTCTCTCTTTTCAAGATCCAGGACGAGGCGAGTCACGGGATATTGATCGATGATGGATTCTTCGCAAGCTTTGGTTGTGGCTTTGGTCTTGGGAGAGGAAGGCTCCTTTCGTGCAGAGATGCCGTTTCTCGCAGGGCTTGATCCAAAGAGAGGCGGCTCCTTGAGGCACCTTTGCTGGCTTTGGCGAGAGTTTGGAGCTTCTTCATCTCCGGACTCTGGGGCTGAGGGCAATGTTGGCGGCGAAGCCAATTGCGCTCGATTGGAGCCGTTTGCTTGCTTCTGCCGGCCACGAGGAGTGGTGACGGGAGGCATCGTTTGCTGCTGACCGAATCAGCTACTGCGTCGGTAATTGGGAATGAAATCAGGAGGTTTTGCGTACTGGAGACTGGCGAAGCGATTGAGTTGATATCGGGCAAACGCAGCAACCTTGACGGCAGACGTTTAGTGTTTTCGAGAGATTTTTGAAGATGGAGGGAAGAGGAGGAGGAGGAGTAGTAGTAAAGCAAAAGGTAGTTAATCAGTTCTTCCTTGCGTATGCCTTGTGCCTGCTGGTCCGCCAATGACATTGCAAGGGCTGTGGGTGAATCAAAAGTGAGCGAGGGGTGAGCAGAACTGCTTGGGCGAGTGAATGAAGTGCCCATCAGGACCATACTGTTTAGCCAACACGTTTCCAGTTTTATACCAGGAGTTAATTCTTCTCGAGGTTATTGAATATTCTACACTAGTGACTCAGGCATGATGTCCATTCAGGATTTTTTGGCTCTGTTACATGAATCCATCGCGAGATTTGTGTCTCAAGATCCAGGGGCTACCAAATACTACCTTGGTATACAAAGGAATGCATGCCACAACACAAAATACCACGGGATATATCGTTAAAGACTGCAATCAATGCCATATTCAATGCAATATACAAGGCCTTATTTCTTCTGGAAAGTCTTTGTTGATGATGCGTGTTGAAATCTCCTGCTTGGGAGGGAGACTCCTCGGAATATACATTCTGCCGAAGCGATGCCAAACCCCAAAGCCCCCTGAATCTTGGACTCACGCCAACACTCACTCTCAATCAGCCTGACGATTCAACAGCACTCCCTTGGGATCCCTGGTCTCAGCATCTCCCCACGTCGCCTCCCATCCGTGATCCGCCAGATAGACCTTCCAAGCCTCGTCATCGTCCTCCAGCCTGCGCGACACATCCGGGATGACGAAAAAGGCCACAAGCCCGCCCAGCACGGCAAACGCCGAGCCGATGAGGAACGCAACCTGGTTCCCCTTGTCGGGATTGCTGGCGTACTTGTTGAGGATGGCCGTAAAGACTTGCGTGCCGATGGCGGCTCCGGCCTTGGAGCAGGCGCTGATGAGGCCCATCATCTGGCCGCGGATGGACGTGGGAAAGCACTCGGAAGCAGTCAGGACGACGGTGCTGCCAAGACTCATCCTTGTCAGCAATTTGTTTTTGCTACTATCCAGCTAGATGAAGGACAAGGGAACAGGGCTGGGTCCGATAACATTGATACACACCTTCCGGGTCCCACCTCGCCGAGCGTCAAGAAGATGCCATAGAGCACGACGAAGAGAGGAAAGACTGTCTGGATAGGGCCGATTGCACCCCCAAGCACAAACCCAAGTATCGCTTGCAGTCCGAAACCGAGGGCCATCGTCTGCCGTCTCCCAATCTTGTCAGACAGATAACCTCCCAGAAAGGGCCCCGGGAGGTAGAAGCAGTTGATGAGAACGCCCCATCCCAGAGACTTGGTCAGGCTCTGTCCCACATTGGCACGGTTGATGATGGTTGAACTGAAGATGCCAAAGGGAATGGAGATCCAGTTATACAGGAACCAACTGGCCGCGGCTCCTACAAGTGGCCGGTAGTACCGCTTCAGGGCCAGCCAGTACGGCACTCGCTGCTTTCTCATGGCAGACTTTCGATACGCTGTGGCAACGGCCATGCGCATGCGAAACCAAAAGATGCCGAGCGGAGGGATCGCGCCAAGGGCAAACGACGTCCGCCAGACAATGTCATACTTGTCCTCTCTCTGGCCGACGCACAGCAGCAAGAGGAGGGGCACCAGCCCGCCAAAGACATACCCAAGGTCCGAGGAGAGATCCGCCAGCATGGCAAACATGAAGCCGCGGTGCTTTCGGTACTGGTGGCTCTCGTCCGTGGCCTCGACGGCACCGGCGCCCGACACGGGATACTCGCCTCCGGCGCCGACGCCGGCAACGCCCCGGGCGACGATGAGCATCCAGAAGAGGCCCTTGGGCGAGGTGCCGTTGGCGGCGGCGGACATGGCGATGCCCAAGACGAGGAGGATGGTGGTGGCCACGGCGCCCGTCTTGCGACCCAGCTGGTCGACGACGACGCCGAAGAAGAGCATGCCGATGATCATGCCGATGAGGAAGGCGTTGCTGAGGCGCGAGTAGATGGAGTTGGAAAGGTCATTGGGGTAGATGACTCCGAGGAGGAGCTCGACGTTGCCTATCACGGCCGCGTTACTGTGATGCGTTGAGCTTGTGGACTCTTGTCGTGGGAATCGAGAGACGGAGGACCGTGTCTTACTAGCCGTCGGATCCAATGGCCAGGCCCGAGAAGAGGACCATCAACCAGACTGAGAGCTTGCTATAGTAGCCCTTGGCAGCCTCAATCACGCTCCCAGCTTCAACATCGACATTTTTGCCCTTTTCGTCATCCTTCGTTCCATCCTCGGCCACTGTCTCGCCAACAGTTTTGGATATAGTCTCAGAGGGTACAGCCTCCACGTCAAAGACCTCGTTTCCCCTTGGTTTGGTAGCCATGGTGCTTGCAGCTGGAGAGTTCTACCAGGTCTTCCTCTCCGCTTGGATTTGTCTTCATCCAAGTGCACCCGAGGTCGACTAACACGAAGAGGGGCTATAGAGAAGGAGGCTGCAGGTAGGGTTACATGGGCTCTTGTTCAGGTTCATGCTGGCCTTGGACGCATATCGGAGACAAGACTCGCAGCACTTTAGGTGATTCCCTTGTCCTGCTTGGGACGCTATCCGGTTATTCAGAGAAGATCGGCATCGCATTAGAGATAACGAACGGTCTGAGACAGGCATGCCTCTCCCTAGTGATGACAGCCAAAATGCTAGCTCTGTGAGCCAAGATAACCAACCAGACCTCTCCTCGGTAACTTTGAGCCTCTGCACAAGACATCTTCATGAGACTAGAAAGAGCCTGTTCATCTCTCTGCTCGATACCGGTCTGTCAATCCGTCCCAAAGTGGATTGTCTCCTACCAAAGCTTTCGGCGCCAGCGTCGCCTGCGACAAGAATCAGGGAACCGCATCGCCAATACGATGTCATACAATGCTTTCCCGATTCAGTTGGCCGACCCTGTGGCTTACTTTGAGTTGGGGATGAGTGACATTCATAGTGGGGAGGCCCAGCAATCACATCTATGTGTGATAGGTTACTGCGATATGAAGCAGACGAGAGGTAACAAACATGCGGCCATAGTTTACAATGTTCTCGGTGCATCGAGCCAACTCAAGGAGAGGTTCAACTCCAGTATTCGCGCAGATAACAAACAAGCCAAAGACGGATACAACGCTGTCCCCCACATATACGAGTACGTCCATATCAAGCAGCGCCGAGTCAATTCCCGAGCAGTTCATTGCAGTAAATGTTGCTGAAAGGCAGGGGAGTACGTCACATCTGCGGACTCTGGTGCGGCTGGGGACAAGTCCATTCAGCCTATTAGCCGACGACTCAAGCGGATGCCAGACACTCACTGTGCAATCTGCCATGAATTCTGTTAAGAGTCTCTCTTTCATCGCATCGCAGAAGACGTGAGTGTATACTAACTACACACTCGCGATATTCCTGGCTTATCGAAGAGGTACGCTGCACAGGCAAGCAGTCAATGGTGTCCGTGTTGCAGTTTGTATTCTGACCTCTCGATGACAGGATTTGGGATTACGCTTGACTCTCTGTGCTTGTTATGAAAGCTATTGCAAGACACGATGGGCGGCCAGACAATTCCCGGTGAAAAGGGTGCAGCCCTTCCGACGACTGCAACACCATCACCACCACTCTTGCAAAGAGAACCATCTCAGCACCATGCTATATCAAAGAAATTCCGCATCTCCATCTTGGCAATCCTTATCCTCACTCCTCTTCTCCTCTTGAAAACCGCCCACAACAGCCCCTTGTCCCTCTACACCTCCCATCACAGGCCAGACGTTGCCAGCGTCCAGAAATGCTCCATCGACAACCTCAAGTCAGACCTCTCTTTCCTCGACGACGCAAAACCCATTCAGACCGCAGAGTTTATCCTCCGCAGAGATCGTCTGGCACAGGCCCTCGCAGCCAACAAGGTTGACGCCTTCGTCCTCGAGCCGGGCTACACGTTCCAGTACTACGGCAACGTCTCGCAGCAGGACTGGGAGCCATGGGAGCCCGAGGAGCGGCCCTTTCTCATGCTCATCATGCCGCAGGTGTCCCCCAACGGCAGCGTCTCCGCCAAGACGGCGTTCCTGTCGCCCCATTTTGAAGAGGGCCGCGTGCGCATGCTGGGCATCCCATCTCGTGACGACGCCGAGCTGGACATTGTCGTCTGGGAAGAGCACTGGAACCCGTACACGACGCTCCTCGGCTCAAGGCTATTCGCTGGCAGCGGCGACGAGGCACCGACGCTCATGATCGACGAGGAAATGCGCGACTTCATCGTCCGCGGGCTCACCGCAGCGGGCTTCCGTACCGTCGGCCTCAGCCCCGAGGCGGAGCTCGTCCGGCAGCAGAAGACGGCGGCCGAGGTGGAGATACTCCGGGCCGTCAACACGGGCACCGTTGCCGCCGTGCGGGCCATGCGGCCGTGTCTCGTCCCCGACCTGACCGAGGACCAAGTGACTTCCATCCTGGACCAGACGCTGCTCTCCATTGGCTTTGGGCTGTTCTTTAACATTGTCTTGTTTGAGGAGCACGGCGCTCTCCCGCACGGAGGCTTCGTCACGGGGGGCAAGAAGCTGACGTACGACTCCATGGTCGTCATCGACGTCGGCGCGCACTACCTCGGGTACTCGTCCGACATTTGCCGCAGCTTCATGATTGATCCGCCTCCAGGAAGGCGACGACGACGCGCCCAACAGCTCCCTGCAGACCCTCTGCGTGCCGAAAAGGAAAAAGTCTGGCGCATCGTCCTGGACGCGCAGACCGCGGCCGCCAAGGCCATGAGGCCTAACGGCACTGCCGCCAGCGTCGACATTGCTGCCCGGACAGTCATTGAAGACGCGGGCTACGGATACGGGTTCACGCATCGCCTTGGCCATGGCATCGGCATCAAGGCGCATGAGTCGCCGTACCTGAATAAATGGAATACAGGCTCGCTGCTCAAGCCGGGGATGACGTTCACCAACGAGCCGGGTATTTATCTGGAGGGAAAGTTTGGCGTCAGACATGAAGACGTTTACTTGGTGACGGAGGATGGCGAGGCAGAGCTCCTCACAGGCCAGCGAGCAAGGGGAATCTATGAGCCTTAAAAGAAATCGAATGTACCAAGGATATAACGCAGGTGGTGGTGGGGGGGTATCATTCAGAACTCCTGTCTAGAGAATATCTCATGTACCGATTCTTTTCCCTCTCCGTGCTTGCCTCCCGCTATATACAATGTCATGGAGCTACGACACCATCGCACCATCACATCACCACGTCCGAAGAAACTGCCCCATCCACGGGAAACCCGCTCGCAATGGCACTCCTCGGCAAACTTCTCAGCCAGGGCGATCCATCAGCCTCTGGCACGATACTGTGATTCAGGCTGCAGCTCACATAGACGTTCCCGTCGACATACGCCCAATCCGCCACCTCCGTCGTGCTCTCAGCCACCTCCCCGGGAAACGGCGACGCGCTCACCGCGGCACAGAACCAGGACATTTGCTGGAAGACGTCGACCAGGGTGCGGATCTTTGCGCTGACGCTCATCCGGATCCACGACCCTTCCGTTTCGACGTGGATGAACCTCAAGCCCGGACACTGCGCGCCCTGGCCGTCGCTGCCGTCCCAGACGGACATGCCCGAGAATACCTCTCCCTGGAGGAGCGACGACGCCGCGTTGAAAAGCGCTTCGTCAAGGCATTGCAGCACGATGGGCCCGCAGTTCGGCCACTGCCGCTCGGTGTACTCTGCCACCGTCATGCAGACGTGCTCGGCCGCCGTCCCCGTCACCACCGGCAGGGACGCCAAACGGATATACGCGAGATCGCCGAAGCCGCCCCCCAAAGGATTGAAGAGCTGACACTCATACCTGAACTGGACAATGTGAAACCCGTCCGCGGGGGGTCTATCCGGCCTCTTGAGGACAATGTCCCAGATGGCCGCCTCGGCAAAGTGCATCTGGACGTAATGCGGCGACAAGAGCAGCCTCTTCATCTCGGCGACGAGCGTCGCAGCCGCATCCCCCGTCGTGATGAGCGTGTGCAGCGCGCGCGCAATCTGCTCCGGCGAACCCCCCGGCGACTGCTCCGGAAACTCTCGATGCCAGAAGCCGCACAGCAGCCGCAGCGCCAGCTGGAAGTCGATGCCCCGGGCATTGGTCGACCACGTCAGCGGCCGTCTCGACAGCCCCGGCCCGAGCTCCTCGAGCACGCAGCGCGCCGTCTCCGGGCCGTTGAGTATGAGCACCAGCTGCCTGACGGGGCCCTGGAACAGCAGCGAGACCTGCCGCGAGAGCTGCTCGCCCAGCGAGGGCTGGTCGGCGTCGTGGTAGAACCGGAACAGCTCGTCCCAGAGCTGCCTCGCGAACGCGGCCAGGAGGCGGTCCACGACGATGTCGAGGTTGGGCCGGACGCGGCGGTGCGTTGGGAAGGAGTAGTAGTGCGCGAGGAGGAGCTCGCTGCCGCCGAGGCCGTCGGCGAGCGTCTTTGCAAAGGAGGCGACGAGGGCGCCTGCGACGAGGGGCGGCAGCTGGACCTCAATGCTGTTGTTGCTTTGCGACTGCTGAGAGAGGCATGTTGGGAATGGGGGCGTCGGGAGCTTGATGCAGGAGTTGTAGGGGGATGGGGAGGTGGAGGGCTGTGGTGGTGGTGGTGGTGGTGGTGCGGGTGTCGTGCTCCTCAGGGTCTCCAAGGGCGGTGGTGGCATTGTCTGGTCATGGCTGTGTGTCGACTGATGATGATGAAGATGATGATGATGAAGAAGAAGAAGAAGAAGAGAGTGTGAAAAGAATAAGATGAGTTGTGACAAGAGTGGTTTGACGAGAAGGTGTCATGTGTGTAGGTGGTAATGTATCAAGAATGAATATCAAGGCGTCGTCGTGTAAGCCATAAGCCGCATCACCAATAGGCTACACCACCCTTCTCAGACTTTGAACTTGAGCTTTTTTGCACCACCAAATTCCACGAACACGCAAACCGAAATTCCCCGCCCAGAATAAGAAAAAAAAGAGGGTGCGTTTAGTCCAGTGCTCATCTCAATACATAATTTCAAAGCAATAGGTAGGAGCAAAAGTTCAGTAATAAGCGTAGGTAGTATAAGACCAAGTACTGCTAAGAAGAAAAAATTGGTTTAGAGATTGTGTGTGTGTGTGTGTAGTGTAAGCTTCTTTTTTGGGTGTGAAAAGGCAGAGGCTGACGTTGCAAGCATTGCGCGTCCCGGTCCCCCAAGCTAAAAAGAATAAGGCATGCGT
>LFMI01000770.1:14071-29037 GCA_001050175.1 Trichoderma parareesei | reverse complement strand
CCCCCCCCCCTCTTCCCTCACTCATCCTTGTCCTTGCCCTCCCCATCTTCATCCTCCCCATCGTCCTCCACCGCCCAATCCTTCCACCCTTCGCCCCTCAACCAGCTCACCCCCTTGCGCCACTGCCCCTCCCGAATGGCCTTTGCATCCCGCTCATACACCACGCCCGTCACCATGAGCGCCAGCACAAACACCCACACGTCGCCTCCCCTCATGGCCTTCCACCAGCGCCTCTTGACGCCCACCTTCCACAGGCTATCCACGCTCGCCCGCGCCGTGTACAGGAACACGCTACGCCCGTGCCGCCGCTCCACCCACGCCCACATGCCCGCCAAGAAGCCGCCCAGGAAGACGCGCTGCGCGGCCAGCACGTGCCGCGGGAGGTACTGCTGGAAGAAGCACAGCGATGCCCACGCCGTGGAGAGGGCGCCCGTGGCGAACGTCGACAGGCGCAGCGCCTGCGAGATGATGCGCTGGATCGTGGCGAACGGGAAGTTGTACAGGTTGCGGAACCGGGGGACAATGGTCAGCGCCGAGTAGAGGATGAGGAAGAAGCGCGTCATGCTCGGGAAGGAGTCGAGCCAGAAGGTGAGGTAGGTTCGCAGGCAGGACGGGTCGGATGGGTGGAGGGTTGCGCAGGAGAGAGACGTGATGAGGGGGTGAGCCTGTGAGCTCAGGGGCGAGATGCCGGTGAGCGTGGGTGGGAGGACTTCTTTGTTAGGAAACAGGATGGGAGATATGAATGGTCTGTTAAGGGAGAGGGGGGATAAGCGGGTTAGCAGAGATACACACAGCTACACTTCAGCAATTTAAACTTACGGCCAGTTGAGTCGAGCCATCTCTGCGATATTTTCCAGGATCTGAGATGGCGAAAGCCACTTGAGATTTGTGGGATAGTTTTCTGGCCGCGGAGGCAGGTAGGTGGACGAGTTTTTGAAGATGAGATCCCCAAACGACTATTGAAGATGTCAGCAACACACCCGTCACCGTGAGGAAGAAAGGCAAAGGGAACGTAACAAAACGTACAGATGGGAAGCAGTCGGGATCAAAGACAGCTGCATGGAACAACTGCCCAAACGCAAAAGGCTGCAGCATCCAGCTCCCAAACCACCACGGCCGCTCGCGGTTCTTGCCGTTCCTGACGCCCCAGATCAGCCCGTCCTTTTCGCACACGTTCCAGCCAAACTCGAGGGCCCGGAACAGGGCGTAGATGGCGATGCTGACGCGCATCTGCTTCGACGGGTAGATGCCCAGGGCGAGGCCGGCCAGCGAGGCGCCAATGGCCGGCGCAAAGGGCGACGTCAGCGTCGCCGTCGTCCGCGGGTTGCGCAGCCGGAAGGGCTCGGCCTGGGGGTCCAGGAGATGGGCACGCAGCCGGGTGAGAAAGCGGAAGAGCACACGGTAGAGGAACAGGATGGTCGAGAGGGAGAGGGAGAGCCGGAGGGCGGGGGACTTGTAAAAGGGCTTCTTCTTGCCACTTCCGCTTGACCTTTGAAAGAAGACGCTCGTCAGCCATCACCACTGCTTTATCCACCACAGGCCGGCATAACAGAAACACCAGACCAAACTTACTCCTTGTTCCCCAGCCTCCGCATAATAGCGTCCCACGCCTTCATCCCAATCCACGTCGCCGTAAACACGCGCAGCGCATGCCGCACCGCCTTGGCATTGTAATCGTCGCGGCCCTTGCGCGGCTGCAGCGCCTTGTCCACGCTGCTCGGGCTGGGCGCCGCACGCCGCAGCGCCCGCGACTTGGACAGAATGTACTTGTGTAGGGCGGCGTACTCGCGCGGCGAGATGGTGTACCGCAGGGCATTGCGCAGAATCGGGTCCGGCCCTGTGCTGGAGCTGCCGGGGGTGACGACGGCCTTGCCGCTGGGGGTCGACGGGGTCGGCGGGAGCGGTGAGAGCGAGGCCGAGGGCGTTGACGATGCCATGGCGACGTGTGTGTGTTTGTGTGTGTGTCGTCGATTCGAGCGTCGCAGCGCTTCCTTGGCGGTGGTCGTACGTCGCCGTTGAAGCCAGGCTCCAAACGGCCAAAGGTTTGTAAAGACCAAGTAACGGCGGTGTATTCCGCAAACACCGAGTTGGACCAGCCAGCAGCAGAAAGAACCACGTCTCCTACCTCAATCAAGAGCGCGTCCCAACTTCACCGTCCACCAGAGACGAATCGTCGTCGTCGGCGCACCGGAACAAGAGACAGACAAAGCCAGAAAGGTGAGGAGGTGAGACGGCGACCGCCCAGATAAAGAAACGGAACGCGACTGCCCCTTGTAGCTGTTGATCCTCGCCTATGCAAAGCGCAGGCCCTCTCAGAAGGAGACTCAAATTTCGAAAAAAAAAGACCCCGGAATCGAGGATGTCGCCAAACCACTAGGGACTGCTTGTCAGATGGGGTTTCAGACCTCGTGGAGTTTGAGAAATAGCGGGAAGACGGGGACAGGCGAGAGGCTCCAGATGATGCTGCAGCCAGAACCTCGAGTTGCCCCAAGCGCGGCCCCGGTTCGTGCCTTCTCCCTCACCTCCCCCAGCTGCTAAAAGCCTCGGCAGAGCGGCAACATGTGAGCAACCCGCTGGTTCGTGCTCTGTGCAAGTACCAGTACCTTGACAGGGATGCAATTCCGCCTATGAAAGGCAGGTCTTCTCCACGAGGTACAGGTAGAGAGTACATGCACAATGACTTCACTGCTCTCAAGCTTGTAATAGCTTACACAAGGGCTTTTGGCGTCTCGAATGAAGGGACCTTGCCTTTGGCTTAAGGGAGCTTGAACATGCCATTCACAGTTCAAGACAAGTAATTGACCAAGGCTTCTCCGAACGCGTTGCTGTAAGCTGCAGTATTTTTTCTCTTTAGATGTAAGGCATCATTATAAAACAACTCTTTGAGTTGCAGTTAGCCCGGCAAGTGACATGAGTAGGCACCCACAAGCAACTCCTACTAGACTATTTAGTTGTATCATGCTGCACATATAAAGTACTAGGTAAGCCATCACAACTCATCGCCATTGGCCTCAAGGCCGTCAATATACTAAAGACATTACGGTACCTTAGGCCCATGACAAGATACTACTAACCTAGTCCTACTACCATCTAATACAAATCATCCTATTCACGAGATTCATTCCCAAATATCAGGCTACCATGGCCTGTAACGTAACTGCCAGCCATCAATCATCTCGTCTCTGCCGGGTGCTCAAAATCAACGTGCGCGCCGGCACTCACTCAGACTCTCAACCGCCGCAATATGCATTCCATAGTATCTAGCCGCTACCTCGGTAGCTGCCCCTTGCAATCGTCAAACGTCATCATGCGCCCTCCTGCTAGGGCCATTTTTTGTTTAAATGTCATGTCGCCGTCCCGTCCCTTCCATTCACCTTCTAGGTCTCCTCAGTCAACCCTCAATCCACCCTCTTCGTGCCCAAACTACCTAGGTATGCATGCAAAACCCCTTAAGACAACGGCTGGAGCCAACCGCCTCCTGTATAGGGGTACTATTGCCGTCAACCTCCATCCCCAGATCTCACCAGAGTCAGCGCTTCGACCGGGAGCAATCTGTGTATGTCCCTGCGTCCCGGTGTTTCCAGCAAGTAAGGGTTTGCATCCCATGAGATGCCCTCCACAAGTGCTGAGCAACCGCTTAATGCATGATGGGCGCTACCATCCCGTATCCTCCCTTTCACCTCCGAACCAAGAGTAGCCTATCCGCAGAAACAAAAACAATCCGCCGGCGATTACCATGTTGCGTTCAAAGACACCAATGCACGCCAATGTTTGGTCAAAAAGAAGTAAAAGAGCTAAACGCTCTCCTGCAGAGGCAGCATGCCAAAACCGAATATAACTTTTTGAGAGAGCTGTGATGCAAGATGCTCAGTGTAAGGAGGTGTCAACTCGGTGACAGAGGACTCGTCAATCGTCAAACTAGACCAGCCATGACCATCATGGATACTCGGCCACCTTGGACAAGGACCCGTTCTGCGTGTCCATTAACGGGACCCATTTGCGTGCCAAGGTTGGACCATCCGGATTACCGTAGGGCAGCATCTCTTCCTGCCATCCCAGGGCCGTCCACCAGCCCAGGTCCCTCGGCTCGGGACTGCAGAGGCCTGCTCGAATCGCTTCCGCATCGGCAACCCTGCCGGACAGGACGGCATCCAGGACTCGGCGTCGGCGCGACTCACGCTCCTCGACGGCAAGCTTGATAATGCGGTAACGAGATTCAGCATTCGCCCAACCATTGACGTTGCCCGATCCGGAGGACTCAAGTATCATCTTCAGCTGGGTAAAGGGAATCTCGACCAGGATGCGGGACAGAATCGAGAAGGATGCCGGCTGAGCGGCTCGGGTGGCCTTGGGCGTGTTTGCGTCCGCCAAATTCCTGCCTTCAGTAAGGGCCAAGTCACCAAACTGGATGCCGTTGAGCTTTTGAGGACGGCGTCCCTTTCCAAGTTGCACAGAGGAACCCTCGTCGGCTGGCGAGAGCTTCTCATTGTCGAGAGCATCTTTGGCCGGTGGTGGTGGCGGGCTGATGGGCAATCGGCTATACGGCACAGATTCCACGGCCTCGGTGTCGAGATTCAAGTGCGAGGGGAAATTGTGAACCACAAAGGTGACAACGGCATTGAGAAGCACCTGGGATCCGTTGCCGTACTGATAGATCTCGTGAGAGCCCTTGTCCCTATAACCATCCAGTGCAAACTCCAGCACCCGCTCCAGAGTTTCCCAGGTCAAGAGATGAGTGGCGACCTCACAGCCGCGTCGAACAACGGGGGTCCAGTCGAGAAGGTGGCCCGCCGCGGCGTACGAGATGGCAAAGTCAAGCTGTTCATTGACGGATCCGGCGGCAGTCACGTCGCCCGGCTCCATGCCAACTCGCCGAGGAGGAGCGTGCAGCAATGGCAATCCGTACAGACGCTGAACGGCCATGTAGAACGAATCCGAGCGGATCCACTTGCTACCCGTTTCGAGGAGGAGGGTCTGCAGAGATCGGTCGTTGGGGGACGTCTGGACACTCTGCTTTTGCAAGAGGTTGAAGAGTTGCAGGCTGCGAGCAAATACCAGTCGGTGACCGGGAATCCTCACAGGTGCCGCCCTATCGTCGGTGTAGCGAAGTTCAAGGACGCAATCGGCCAGGTCAGGAGACGCGAATTGCTGTTGCAAGTATCCAATGAATCCATCAGCATTATCGCCCTGGGCCATGTGAGGAGGCAGGCCGGGTGTGGGCATCATTCGAGGGTAGTCCGGCAGCCCAAACATTCTCCCCTGGTGATTTTGACCTTGAGCCTCGTCACCGGGCCCAACCGCAACGCCAGTATGCATCGCTCCGGGGCGATACTGGCTATACATGGCCGTCTCCTCCTGGTGAGCCGAAGACTGAGAGTCGTGGTAGCTATGCGGCGTCGACGGTCCCAGGGTGTTGCCATAAGGGGGGTACGAGTCCATCGGCGCAAAAGGCATCGGCCGGCCATAGCCATCAAAGTTAGCAACAGGCATCATGTCGGTCCCATACGGCACCATTGGCGGAAATCCGTTGCCGTTGGGAGGCATCATGGGATGCGGCCGTCCATCCGGCATTGGCATACCGGGTGGTGGTGCGATACCTCCGGAGTGCGGGGGCGCCGGCGACGAGCTCTGGGAATCGTGAAAGGCCCCAAAGTGGATGCTGCCGTTACTGGCATGGGCTTGATGCATATGAGGAGGTCCGTTCGGCAAGGGAGGCCTGGGCCCATGAGACATGTCTCCGTTTGCCACAATGCCCATCGGACGGTGAGTCGGTTGAAAGGGCGGCGGCATCTGGTATCGAGTCGGAGACACAGGTGGGGGAGGCTGCGAGGAGACCAGCTTGACAGGGGGGTATTGAGCTGTAGATGAGCATCGCCATCAGCTTCCAAGACTCGGAACTCTAGGGACAAACAGCGAGACAAAAGTTTGCTTACCTGGCCTCTGTCGGTGTTCATCCTGGCCAGCGTTCATGGCAGGGTCGTGGAACTTGGATTGCATCTCGGAGGGGGCTTCTTGTGCGACCTGGGGAGCAGAAGCCTCGACATTTGTCGGCTGGACAGCGTAGTTTGTCGAGTCCTGGTTCTTGCCGGTAGCTTGGCTCGGTCGTGCGACGGGTTTGCTGCTGGCAATCACCACTTCCTTGGTCGAGTCGAGAGCTGTCATGTTTGGAGCCAAGAGTCAGTCAAGCTTTGTCTCATTGCACGATGTATGCGGACCAGAGAGGGATCCAGAGCGCTGGTTTGTTCCTCATCTTGCCCTTCTCACCCCTCTCGCCTCCTCTCCCCTCCGAGAAGGATCGTGCATGAAAACTTACCATTGTGTAACCCAGCCTTGGCAGCAGACTTTGAATCTGGGCTGCCCGCCGAACGGGACTCGCTGGTGCGTGGCGTATCCGCGATCAGCGTGGGCGAAGACTGATTCATTTCGAGGGCTTGCACTTCGAGGGAGCCGTTCTGGGCGCTGTCGTTTGCGTGGAGGTTGACGTTGACATTGGCATTGGCGCTGTCGCTGTCGCTGGTGCTGGTGCGGGCATTGTCATCGACGTTGGTGCTCGAGGGCGACGCAGTCACAGTCGCAGTCACGGGAGCTGCTGCTGCTGCGGCCGCAGCCTGGCGTTTGACGTAGGGCAGCGGGATCGCAGGAATGACGGGCTTGGGCATCTGCTTGCTGGAGGGCACCGGCGGCCGGCGAGCCTTGAGGGATCCCTTGGACGGAGCCATGGCGAGTCGAGTCCGTCCGTCCGACGCGATGGATCGATCGAGCTGCGGCGAGGACGG
The DNA here is from genome assembly GCA_001050175.1 of Trichoderma parareesei. Taxonomy (NCBI): domain Eukaryota; kingdom Fungi; phylum Ascomycota; class Sordariomycetes; order Hypocreales; family Hypocreaceae; genus Trichoderma; species Trichoderma parareesei. The sequence continues at coordinate 22,261 of LFMI01000770.1, read as the reverse complement.
CAGAGCCTTGAGCCTGGTTGCTGTTGCTTGCGCCCTTGCTCAGAATCCGCAGGTCGGCGAGGGGCAGCAGGGGAGGCCTTGGATTTCCGATCGCCCGCGCGCCAGACCTGGACGACAAATCTGGAGATCTCGGCAAACAGGCATGAGTCCAGTCATGCGAGACTTGCGCTGGTCCAATGCCAGAAGCGTCGCCTGTTTGGGGCCGAAGAGGCTGAGGCTGAGGCGGGAGAGCGCGGAGTGGTGATGCTGGTGAATGGGAGGGAGGGAAGAGAGAGCAGACTCGAGGCGAGCAACGGGATTTGCCAGCAGCAGCAGCAGCCCGGCTGAAAGAGGAGTCCACCTGTTTCTCTGCCTTCTTGCTTCTGGGAGCCTCCCGCTCTGGCGCACCACCTAAAGTGGGAACGTGCAGTGCAAGCAGCACGGCGCCTCAGCCAGTGAGTGATGCCACTAATAGAGCAGCCCCCAGTGCAAGCAATTTTTTTTTCTTCTCCCCGCAGCCTCGAACCAAGGCGCTGCATCTCATCTCATCCAATGCCTGGCCTGTCCTCTTCTGTGCGCCTGCTCCAGCTCTCTGGAGGTCCGGCTTGTATTACCACCAGCTTGCGGCGCCACTGCCGCCGCTGGACGACTACTACCAACCAACCGCCCATTATTAGCTGAGACACTTCATGAATTTGTTTGTTTGCCATTGGCGGTTGCATCTCGGTGTCTCATAACCCCGTCATTTCGTCCAAACAAGGGACTTGAGAGAGCACGTCTGGTTTGCTTTCGGCCATGTGGCGAGCTCAACTGCGGCCAGGGGTCCGAAGCCGGTTGACAACCAATTCTCAACGTTTGCGAAAGCGTCGGTGTTTCTGGGAATCAGATACAGTAACATCGAACGCATCTGCCCTCTCTAGACATTCTCTCTTGCGTATCGCCGTCTTGTCTCAACGGCTACCAAGGTAAGCTGGGCCTGCAGCAACGTCATGTATGGCCCAGTACGGATCGAGGTAAGCAGGCCTGATCACGGTCTCTAGTTTCATGTATGGAATCGATGATGTGCATTTGATCGTTGTTCCCATGATAAGCATCTCCCATCTTACATAGCAAATGCTTTCCAGGGATGCCGTGGCAGGAAATGGGTACCCATGCGAGCACGAATTCCGTGCGTGGTCAATCTCAACCCAATGACAGCTGGGAAGCTTATCATCGGGCATGAAGCCACGGCGGCTCAGGCCAGGATGGGCAGAGCCTTCGGAATCGCTGCAGCGTGGGAAATTGCTACCTATGTAGTACCATTATAGAATTAAACTGTTTATCAATCGCAACCAGAACGAGCCCATACGAGCAATTACTGACAGAGTGTTACCAAACCCATTAAGAACCCTGAACGCCCCTATTAAGAATCCGCCTCCAAGGCGCCGTCGGCGGTCTCCTCTATGCCCCGTCGTTGTAAAGACTGTAGATAACCATGCCAGATGACGATAAAGCTGCCCCAACGCACAATAGCTACATCCCGGGCCCTCATGCCAGTGTCTCGTTGCCACTCACCAGTCTGGCAATCAGTACATATATGAATATCGCCGCGCCGGCAACCAGCAGCTTGTTCCGGTACAGCCAGCCTCGCCCAGCATCCCGCTGCTGGACAACGGCGTCCACCACAGCCTGAGCCTGGTTACTACTCGAAGCGGCAATGCTCAGCTGGGGCCCGCAAGAGGAGCCATTGTCGCCGTCTGCTCGGTTGCCGGTGACTGGGTCGACCTTGTGTTTCCTCATCCACTCCCAGTTCTCAAGATCCACCTCCGGCCACTCCGAACGGAACTTGGCGCCTCCATCACCAGCCTTGACGTTACCCTTGGCAGCAACGTTCCCTCTTGCATGCGAGCCACCGCCAGTAGAGTTCCACCACCGCGACCGCGAGGCCAGGAACTTTCGCTCAGCGCTAGATGCTGAGACGGAACCAGTAGTCATCTCGTCGCTAGTCATGAACGACAGGAGGCCGATCAGGATGGTTGACACCTCCCATGCTGGGTTGAAGGATTTCGGATGGAAGTCGGATATGGAGAGGCAGAGTCTTGTCGACGGCTGGAATCGCCCCGATGGGGTGTGCATGCGGATCGCGGGGGGTGCGAATGGGTAGTTCGGAGGGAAGATGAGCGTCCCCCAATACTGGCCTCCGTGATAAGGCGTGTCCTCAGGACCAGTGATGATGTAGTGCCACCTAGAGTTTGACGTCAGCAATGCGCTGGGGTCAGTCGGGGCAGAGGGCGACATACTCGAGGATGTTGGATTCGGAAGGATGGGCAGTGATGTATGGCGGAGGATTCTCGGAAATGGCCTTGTACTCTCGCGTCAACTGGCAATAACCATTAGCAACAGTACTCCGTGAATGAACAGTGTCGCATTTGACGTGAGTTGACCACGTACCCGCTTGTGCGCCGCTTTACTGGCCATGGTGTCGACGTTGGTGAGAGGGTTAAGGATTGAATGGGCAGTCTTAGGAGAAGGACGGATCGATCGCGTGCGCCGCCAAAGTAGATCCCTCTGCTGCGATTAACGAAAGGCGGAGAATGGCAGCAGACTCGAGAAATGGTGTAGTGACTACAGTGAGGATGAAAACGGAGCGCTGACGGCGGAGAAATGGATTAAATATCTGAAGAAGAAGGACGCAGACAACGAGGGAAGGCGATGATGAAACATGGAGAGATTAGGCCGGATGACAGCAGCCCGGTGGACTCGAGATAACTTTGGGGCGGCTCGCCTTACTAAGGCGCCACACTACCTTAGGCGCGGCATTACTTGTAGTAGTACTCCCGTCAAGCGAGAGAAAGAGAAGCAAGAGCGAGACGGGCCTTTACCTTAAGGTTTACGTAGCCGAAGTACCTATGTGTCAGCCACATACGTGTGGCTGGTGCTGTCGAGGTTGAGCCACAGGTTCCAACGTCAATTGCGGGCAGGGATCGCGACCTCGAGCTGCGCCAAATCTTGCCGAACATCACTTGCACGTGCTGCTGACTCCGTCGAGCGAGACGGCAGATTCAAGGCGTACACAATGGCGCCGACCTCAGAGTCGTCTGGGCGGCCGGTAAGCAAGCATTGGCTGGGACAAGCTGTTGGTAGAGCTTCCATAGCAGCTGCTGACCTCTCCAGCCCGCGAGCCACTTCAATAAACTACATGAAGACGCCGACGAAGTCCTGCGCGAGGCCAGAACGAGGCCCGAGTTCCAGAGTGCTGAAGATGAAGCCAAAGAGCAGAGGATAGCTCAGTTGGTATTGTCTAACCGCGTCCTCGGCAGGGAGTCTTCTTCTCGGCTGACCAATGCTTCAAGATGGTAGATCAGATGTCGATGCCCATGACCGTCAACCAGGTTTCCGTCACCGGCGCAAAGAATGTTCGCCGAGGCTTTCTTGACCCGATACTGAATCCATTGCTGAGCGACAGCAATGATCCTCCCCATACGGTCGGGGAAGTGCTGTCAAGACTCCAGATAGCAACGGGGAAGCTCAGCGCACTGCGTAAGAAGGGTCACCGGGATAACATCTAAAACAGATTGCTAACGGGGGAGGGAGCTAGAAATCCTCAGAGAGCCTCCGCAAGTCTACCTGTCCCAGTCGAGCCATGCGGACGCATCGACGAGTCCTACTGATGTAGACATCTCCATCGGCCTTCGCGAACTACCCCGCTTCAAGCTTCAGACCGGCACGGATGTTGGAAACGGCGAAGGGTCGGCATACGGCTCTCTGTTGTGGCGCAACATGTTTGGCGGCGCCGAGATGCTCACGTTGAATGCAAAGGCGGGAACTCGCACACGGTCCGCATACAGCGCAAACCTCAGCGCTCCCGTGCTGAGCAACCCGGACATGCGCATTTCGTTGGAAGCCCTCTCGTCTGCCGTGGAGAAGCCCTGGGCCTCCCACGAGGAAGTCGTCAAGGGAGGAGCACTCCGCTTTTCATGGCTCAACCGTCAACGAGACACCCATTCCGTCGAGTATTCAGGATCATGGCGACAGATTACTGGTCTGGCGGCTGATGCCAGTCCAACCGTCAGGCAAGACGCTGGCGATACGATCAAGAGCGCTCTCAAGCATACATTCTACAGAGAGAGGCGGGATAACCCTCAACTGCCACAGCAGGGGTACATGGTCCGGACTGGATTTGAGCTGGCCGGTGTTGGCCCGCTGGGTGGCGACGTTGCCTTTTCCAAGAGCGATTTGGAGATTAGCGGCGCCGTCCCTATTCCTCTTCCTGGAGTCAAGGGACGGACGGGCATCTCCCTTGGGGCGGGATTTAGGACGGGGCTTCTCTATCCCCTGCCTCTCGGGTACGACTTTGGCGGTAAAGCTTTGCCGAGCCGGCTCAACGACCGGTTCCTGCTAGGGGGGCCGACAGATATCCGCAGCTTCAAGCTTGGAGGGCTGGGTCCTCACGATGGCCGGGATGCTGCCGGCGGAGACGTATTTGCTGCTGGCAGCCTCAACATGCTCTTCCCTCTGCCCTACAAGGGACCCGATTCTGCTCTCCGCATGCAGCTGTTTGCGAACGGAGGTCGCCTGATTGCGCTGAGAAACAAGCTCAAATCCCGGGACACGTCGCAGGGGCTAGACGGTGAGGCAGTCCGCAGCGGCATTGCGAATGCCGTTGGGGACTTGTTTAACGGCCCTCCCAGCTTGGCTGCTGGTGTTGGGCTGGTATACGCCCATCCGGTGGCCAGGTTCGAGCTCAACTTTGGCTTGCCAGTGATTGTCAGAAAGGGGGAGCTGGTCACGAAGGGGGTACAGCTAGGGGTAGGCATCAACTTTTTGTGAGACGCAAGTCCATAATGAGACGCCTGCGGTAAGCCCCAGCGTGCAGTCCCAGAAAGGGGCTCAGATGGCTAGGCTATACGACATATCACCAGCCGTCGCGGACTACATAGTACATATATCCACTCACCTGCTTCCTGGATCCATCTACCATCTGAGCACTTTTTTGATCATGGTGCTCTGTATCATGTCTTTGTCGAGATGTCAAATCAGTAGATACCAGCCGAAAACCCTACTCAAGGCTAGGACGACTTACTGTAGCATTAGCTTCTTGCTTGCCCCCATGAATCTAGATACACATACAAGGGGATGCCTTGATCTACTGTGCTGGCGAGTGAGGACAGCCGCAGAGACTGACCAGTCAGTTGTGGGGTAAAGGTCAGTTTCGTCGCTTGTCAACTGGCGGTTCACACCGATTTTGTTACCATGGAGCGCAAAGTTGTGCTACTCGTAAACGTTCACATGCATCATACCTATGGTGAATGATGTCTGCTGCATGGCTTGAGTCGAGGACGTGGCTTTGGTCAAGGCAGTGGCTCTGAGTAGCCTCTAGTACCTAGATGTGTGGTGTAAGGAAACGGCATCTGCCAAGACCTCAACTGCATTGTATCGTTTACCCACGCCAAAGTGACGCAGCATGATCAGAGTCTCCAATGGCACGATCGAAGCAATATGGTGAAAGTTCTCTGCCACTTTGGCCCCTCCAAGGCGTCTAACGGCGTGGCGTCTTTGTGCGAAGGAAGTAGGCGAATGGCATTCCCATCTAGAACCAAGGGCTATTTGTGTGTGCACAGATTTCCATACATGGATGGAGGATTACGTGTTTCTATACTTGGCTGCTTATGCCCGGGTACGGGAGACGGTGATCACCATAAGCACTCTACGAGATGCTGGAGTTTACATTGCATCATGATTCAAAATATATGGGAGAGTGGTAGATCATATGAGAGGATTGGAATGATCCGGATTAGCTGTGATGTTCTCTAAAACGGCGCCTTTGCTGAGAAAGCTCGATGAATTGATTTGAACACGCTGGTGTCAGGGCCACTCGTATAATCCGGACTGTAAAGGTATGGGGAGAGACCCTGAACCAGTTCGTCCTCAATACAAGTCAAAAAGTAATCTGCGAATGTCAATCAGATGCTCATCGTTCAATGGTAGGTAGTCCCTGCGATCTTGATGTCTCGTGTATGAGGCAGCTCTACCATGTCCATTCTACTAGTATACCAGAAACTTGTTCAGGGGGAACCCCATGTGGCGGCGGAGTACGAAGACATAATTCCGGAATCCAGAGTACAGTAGCATCGGAACAATTTCGAAAACTGATATTTGAGAATAGTGTTGCGGAGCGGAATTGGAAAGGGGGGGCGTGCGGACATGGCCTGTTGATTTCTGTGGGAGCTGAGAACGAGAGGGACATGGGATGGGCTTGGCTTGGGGGTGTCTGAGAAATCGGCAAGATAAGGTAGCTAGATACTATGGGGTATAATGTGAAACGAAGAAAAAAAAGGGGGAGGGGAGGGGAGAGCAGAGTTGATGAGTTGATGGATGCGGTCTGTGAGTAGAGTCCGAAGGAGTGCATTTACTTGATGGGCCTGCGATTTGGCATTGGTCTATCTTGCGTTCTGACGCAGGGCAATTACTTGTGCGACGAGGAGAACGTCAATTGACTGAGATTCCCCTGTTGAGTCCATTGTATCTGTGACATGGGGCGTTGTTTCGTTGAGACTGCATCCCACAGTATGTATGTCCAGATACCTTAGCGATATCTCCCTAGCTCTTCAGTCTCTTTTGCATGCCTCTCTTCTGAATGCGAGATAAAACAAACGCAACAAAAGCCTGTCCTGCGAATCAAATAGACACCTCGAAGTTTGCTCTTACGGAGAATTACCTAATAAACCTACCTTCGAAGCTGGCAATATCTGTAATTCTTGTAAGGCTGAACTGTCATATGAGACAGTCTGCGTAAAGAGCGTGTTACTATAAACCCCTTCTGTGAGATCTTTAGGAAACAATGGTCCAACAATTGCCAATGTCTTTGGCTAGATGGCGAGTGTTTGACGCAATGTGTAGGTCATGCTGCTGCTGCTGCGATGTATAACTTGACTCTTGGCATCCATACCTCAGAAATGAAGTCCTGTTAGAGCCATATGGAATAACTTGTTGCAAAGACTCCATGTATCGGGGTCCGACCCGGGCCCGTGGCTGCGGTCCGTCTCCCGTGCTTGCACTCCTAGTACTTATACAACTGAACTACATGGCACATGCGTGATTGGTACTTGTAGGAACCAAGAAGGCAGACAGAAAACGGTGGAAGCAAAAGAAAAAAAAAGGCGTGATGCGGAGAATTTCGCACTTGTATGTATGACGCCGGGAAATGGATGATTCAGATGGTGGTGTGCCTTGCGGAGACAGGAATACTACGTCAGCAGCCTTGCGGGTGCGAAGCGTGAAACTGCGACAAGATGAGCGCATCTGGGCACGAGCAGCGTATTTTGGTACCCCGATCACATTCATCCCTGCCTGCAAGGACAACTTATGTATCTGGCGTCAGTAAGGTAGGTAAGAAGGCAGGCATCCAGGTTGATGGTGCCCATGCCCTGCCTTGATGCACGGAGTCCCCCCCTTATTATCACTTGTCTTGTTGGGTTTGGCGATGGTTTATGCTTGAAAGTACCTTGGGTGGCACCAGCCCTAGAATCAACAGAGAACACAAGCAGGCAGCTTGTAGGTATCATCCATTGGAATTCTTCTGGTCCCACGCCACCGCTTCCCGGTGAACAATCCCCGGTACAGGTACCTACGATGTCTGAAGAAACAAAGAGAGATGATGGCCTGGGGCTTCCACGGCTCCTTTGGGCGGGGTGTCGGGCTGTTGCAAGACCCCGACAGCGATCCCCATGCCAGCGAGGCGCTGCGGGCTGAGGGACGGCCGCCCACTTTCGGGGTTTCGGTTCGTGGGGCCTCTGCCATTGGATCTCAGCCACTAGTGATTGCTTCCAGGGTTGTCTCCAGGCTTTGTCGGCCGAATGAATCCGCCCGGCGTACGTACAAGTACCTACCTGGGTGATGAGTATTAGCTGTACTAAATGGAGTTGGTGGAATTTTTTTTCGCTGTGTGGCTGGAGGCGAGCTGGGAACTAAACTCTTTTTCTCTCCTTCGAGTGATGGAATACGCGTAAATGCGGAAGGAGGCTAAAAGTGGTTTGACTCCTACTTGTATTATTTTGTGTGTTTGATTTCATCGATACGAAAGCGGCAGCCCGTAAAATTGCGCCGTTGTTGATGTTGTTGTCGTCGTTGTCCTGCCGATGAGATGGGAAATGTTGAGCACTTGCAGCTCATTTGTGAATTGTTCTGACAATACTAAATTTCCGCGATGCTGAGATCCATGGACAGGCAAAG
>LFMI01000769.1:120153-144107 GCA_001050175.1 Trichoderma parareesei | reverse complement strand
TTTTTTTTTTTCCTCGCTTCAACTGGCGAAGGCTTGAGACAAGATCGATTGGGGCTAATCGCGTTGATCCATCTCGATGAATGAATTCCGAAGAGCAAATAGCCGAGCAGTACATAGGCACCTTCATAGGTAGGTGGTCTGTGGTAGTAATATCAGATTGCAAATCACAATATATTTCTCACCAAGACTGCGCACGGCCCCGTATTTAATCAAGAAAAACCGCCCTTCTTATAAACTGGAGCCCTCCGGCACGTCAAGAACCGGCTACCGGCACTCCACGCATCTCCAAGGCGCCATCGCCGGTACAGCTACTTTGTCCTCCAAGCCATGACGGAGTGGCATCATGCTTGAGACGCGGGACTCCGAAATACGTGCGGCGCAGCTGATGCCGTGCGTGAGCAGAACGTACAGTATCATATAGTATATACGAGGATGATGGTCGTTTTTCCATCTATATATCCCGAGATTCGCCTCCCGGGCCCACGTGAGGAGCTGTCAGCGCAAGCCATCATTTGGCCGTTCCGCCTCAAGTTGGGGAATTATTACCAGATCTGTCCTCGCTTACCCGGGAGCCACGGCTGGTATTGCCGCGGCTTTAACGGACAGACCCAGACCTTCATATGACAGACAATACAACATCGTACAGTGGATGAAAGACCGAGAACGGCTATAACGGACTCAAGCCTTTCATATGACAGACAATACAGTCTCATACACGATGAATGAAAGACGGAGAAGTCGGAATGAAGTCAGCATACTAGGTATATATATATATCCTTGTACTGCAGCATCTGACACGCTCCAAATAGCAGCGATTCGATTGACAAATATATATGCGTAACTTTTCAGCAATAAACAAGTATCACATGATATAAACTGGTATATGATCTCATGAAACAAATCCCACGCTCCAAAGTAACATCTCATAGCAAAACCATGTCGTGAAAACGCCCAGTATCCCATCATGAAGAAGAATCATCATCCTGCCTATATCGCTCCGCGTTTGCAATCGCAGACTCAACCGCCTCCTGCAGGTCAAAGTGGAAGTACGGCCTGTTCAATCCCCTGATAGCCACCAGCCTTCTGCTGCTGGGATGCGGCGGCACGTCCTTCTCGTCAGACGCCTTGGAGATGTCGTCCGAGTGCGTCCGCTCCACGTCGTACTGCACCCGGCTGGCCTTCTCCTCCGCCGCAGCCGCCGCAGCCGCGCTGTCCGAGCCACCCAAGTCCGCGATGCTGAAGATGGTTTTCCAGTGGCCCGCGCCCTCGCCATTGTCCTCGGCGATGTGACGGGGCGTGCGGTAGCCGAAGCCGGCGGCGGCCAGGGCGCGCTTCGTCCAGCGGTTCTCGATGTGGGCAAAGTGCCAGTCGACGGTGTGCGGCGCGGCGTAGCGGTCCAGCTGGTTGCGCACGTCGATCAGGGCTTGGGCTGCTGTCACGTCGACAATGTTGACGGTGGAAAAGTCCAGGATAATGGCCTTGAGCGTGGGTCGGCTGTCGTGCTCGTCGTTCTTCTGATTTCGCGGCGTGGGGTCATTCCAGGGGCGATCCTGTTCACGACTGTTAATCTCATGTATACGTTATCAACAGGCCTAAGGGAGACACTTACTCCAAGCTTGGCGAGCGTGTTAATGTCCGTTCGTCGAGTCTCCCTGAAGATCGTCTCCGTCAAGTGATTGAGATAGCGCGTGGCGTTGGGGTAGTTGAAGCCCTCGGCGAAGCGGTAGATGAAGATACCGGGGTACGGGCTCGACACCGTCACTCTCGGGTTAGAACCGTCCTCGTGGCCCAGGGGCAAGAAGCCGGTTCGCTCCGAGTACTCTGACGGCTCGGCCACGGCTTCCGCATCTCCTCCCTTGTCCGAGCCCTTGGTCGCGCGAACGGTGCGCACGCGAGCCACGCCCAGGAAGCGGCCGCGGCTGAGGAACAGGCGGAAGATAACGACGGCGAACGACATGCAGATGGTGGTGTAGATACCGTTCTCAATGGTGGAAAAGACCGTCACCAGGACACCCGCCAGGAAGATGATGACCTCGATGGGTGACACGCGCCAGAACTGGAAGACAACGGGCAGCGGAGTGATGACATCGCCGACGGCGTGGATGATGACGGCAGCCAGCGCGGCGTTGGGGATGTAGAAGAAGAGGGCGGTCAGGGCGTAGAGGGCAAGCAGGACGACCATGGCCGTGATGACACCGGCAAAGGGCGTGCGAACGCCGGCCTTGGACTTGATGGCGGTTCGGGAGAAGGAGCCGGTCGCGGGATAGGCGCCCAGGAAGGGGCCCAGCAGGTTGGTGATGCCGATGGCGACGAGCTCCTGGGACGGATCGATGATGTAGTTGTTGACGCGGCCAAACGACTTGGAGATGGAGATGTGCTCGATCAGCATCACGATGACGGCGGCGGGGAGATCGGGGAGAAAGGCCTCGACGATGGACGAGTTGATTTCGGGGACGGCGGCGTGCTGGAAGCCTATGTGGTGTGTTAGAGGTCATGACGGAGACAAGCATCAGATGCTCAGAGCTCAACATACCACGAGGGACCTTGCCCAGGATGCTGATCCGGGGGTGCGCCCTGTTGTGCATCGTCATGCCCGCGCTGATACCCGTGTACAGCAGAATCACAAACGCCGTCCGCAGCGTCGAGATGAAAAAGTACAGCTTGGCCCGGTGCGGCTGCTTCTTGGCCATGTGCGTGCAGACGCCCCTGACGAGGTACAGAAGCAGCAGCGACGTCAGGCCCAGGGCCGCGTCAATCGACGTCGTCGGCAGGCCCTTGAGCGTGTTGATGATGACCTTGTACGGCGCGTCGCGCGTGTTGACGCCCTTGATGCCCATCAGCTTGGGCACCTGACCGGCGGCGATGTTGACGGCCGAGCCCGTCATGAAGGCGCAGATGGACGGCAGCGGGATGAACTCGACGACCCAGCCCAGGCGGGCGAGGCCCAGGAAGCAGATGATGGCGCCGGCGATGATGGCCAGGGCCGAGGCGATGACATGGCCGGGGACATCGGGGAGGCGATCGGCCGCCCTGAGCACGACGTCGCCGGTGACCTGAGACATGACGGCAACAGGCTGTGGTTGTTAGTGCTGGGCTTCATCTCCATTGTACATGCAGCTGCTTATGCCGTGGGATGATACATACGCCAATGGTGATGTCCTTGGACGTCGCAAAAAACCAGTAGATCAAGACACCCATAAAGGAAGAGTACAGGCCATATTCGACAGGCAGTTGGGCAAGCTGTGCATATGCCATGCTCTGAGGCACAACAACAGCGCCAACGGTGATGCCTATAATATCCTCTGGTCAGACGGCCGTATGAAAACGGCTTGTAATGGAGGCCACTCACCCGCAATCAAGTCACCAATGAACCACGTAAAGTTGTATTTGCCGATCCAGTGGATGAACGGAAACAGGTTGTAAAAGTAGCGGCCGACATCGTGTAAACTGGGTCGAATCTCTTCGAGAAACTCGCCGACGGTAGGCTCCCGCTCGATAAAGGGGTCCGCGTTCGTTATTGACGGGATGTCGCTGTCACGATCTTCTGTCTTCAAGCCAAACGTCTTGGCGAGCCGTTCCTTGGTCAAAGGCATCTTAACGATTGTGATGTGAGGAGGAAAAAGCAGGGGAAGAGTGACAATGGAATGCAGAGACAGAAACGCAAGGGAAAAGTCAAAGTGAAACAAAGTTCAATGAGGATGCCGCCGCTTTGTCCCAAAGCTTGATATCAACCTGCAACGATACAACGAGTCTAGCTCCTCACGGAACGGCGTTGTCCGTGGTGTTACCCAAATAGCAACACCAGGAAGCTTGAAGGCGACCCCTATTGAGAGGCAACACGTCCTGCTGCTGGAGAAGATGATATGAGCCTACTGCTGTCGTTATCACAGTCGAGCAGAGTTGAATGAAGAATGAAGAGAGAGAAAGGGAGGGAGAGAAGGCGTGTAGATGCGGGTCGAGGAGATGGCAGGGCAACTTTATTTATGGAGGTGGCATCGCAAATGGCAAGTATTGGGAGGTTGTCCCGAGCCTTGTCCCTGTTGCTGCTTGTCATGTATGTACATACAGCGAGGTACATCCTCGACATTGCATCCATGCCATGTGCCTGTTCTTCGTGTGTCCTGGTCCATCTCCTTAGCTTGACCGAGTAGGATCAGCCACGCAACCTGCTTGATGCTGCTCCAGCTCATGATTCGCGGCTGGTTGTACACGCAAAGTAACGCCCTGGCCGTGGAACTTATAGCGGGTACCGATGGAGTACATGTTCGATCATTGCCTTTTCGATAAGACACGGGCAAAACAGGTACTCGTACATTGCAATACATACTATCACAGAGCCATTCGATTAGTTGCCGCCATCTGTTCTAGGGCCAGATTCAAGAGCAAGATGGAAGGAAACTACGGCATCAAAATCAGGTGCGCGGGTGCCCAGAAGCTCCAGAGATTGGCAAGCCTCGAGCGTTTGCCTCTTTGTCTAGAGAGCCACCGGATTGCGTGCTTCTGGCTAAGTATTCGCTTGCAGCTAGAGGGCGCCAGGGGGGGAGGAAGAGCGGCTTAGTGTGGGTTGGACGGCCCATCTTTTCGTTCCTTTTTTGCACGTCTTTTGTTTCTGGGACCTGTTGATTAGCGGGAAGAGATGACTGGGGGCTTTTCTGGAAAGTATCGGCCTCATAGTTGTGTGGCGGGAGAGGTACATACTTGCGAGATGGGCCGGTATCTGTGGGCTTGGGGGCTCCAGGTTGTGTAGGGATTGCGTCAACAGTGGAATGAATCTCTGCCTCCCCAAGCCCACTGGTATCGTTGGTATCGTACGGGTAATCAATCATATGCTGTTCACATTTTACACCTCCAGGAACACCTGAATGATGGACTTGTAGCGCGTAGAATTTCCCGGTATTAAATCTTTTGGCTGTGTTATTCCTCTCTTCCAAGTCTCCAACAGCATCGTCCAGCATCGTCACAATCATGATTACATGTACGGTAAACGGCGAGATGGAACATCACCATCTAAACTGAACTCCACAACTCCACGAAGGCCACGGCAGCGCCCTGCAGCGCTACACGCCCCCTTGTCTCACAATGCCATCACTCGGGCTGACACACCTCTTTGGGGGCGAATATCTGGACACATTGCCGGCGACCCGACGCCCTCAGAATGTGCCTGAGATGGCTTTCCCGTTTCTGAGATTTCGGCTCTGAGAGGCTTTCTTATGATGAGAACAAATGCCCAATTACTGGCTAATTCGAGTGAGATCCCGCTGTATTACCGCATCCTGTAAAAGCATGGATTTGTACATCATCTCACCACAAGTTCCTTGCCTCTCCGTTGCACACGGCGCTCGCGTCAAGCTCCCAAGAGATCTGGCCAAGCCATTCGGACCATCGCCGTCTAACTCGATTTCAAATAAGCTACGACACTAGAGCAACTGCTGGTACCGACGAGGCTCCGGGTATGCGTATTATTCCGTGTTCCGCCTCGTCCTGCCTGTGACCGGGATTACATTGCATGAAGACGGATGGCAGCGTGCAAATCCCTCTCATCCCACCATCTCCGCTCTCCAGCTCATCCCACAGGAGGAGTGTGAGGACAGCCGACAGCTCTCTCGACAAGTTCATCCTGCCCGCCATGGACCTATCAGCTTCCTGGCATATTGGCAGATGAGCTTACACCAGGGCACGCTCATCAATTACGTCGTCCGTCTTGTGACTGACTGTCTGTCTCTAGCTGCATGTGTTGGCCTCATCAGCCGCCACTTCAGCTCTCTTGCACTCCCATCACAAGGATCCAAACCCTCGTTCGTCCGTGTTACACAGGTCCAGCCGACATGGGGTTCCCAGAATCAAGCCTGACAGACGGACAGAACTCCAATCAGAGTTGAAGGAAGCAAAAGGGTCTTCCGTTATGGAGCCTCGGGTGGTCGCCCTTTTCGAGCGACTTCCAGCACCTCCATAAAAACACGCTGTAATAGCGCAGATGGCGCAATCTTCCCATGTACTCTCGTTATGCCCGCCTTGCTGAAACCCGCCTGCAGGGCTTTGCGAGTTACATGCAACAGGCGACGGGCTGAGAGCAAGGGGGGGCATCGAGCACCATGGCATGGCCTGGCCTTTTGGACCGGCGACGGATAGATAGTTCTACGCCATTGACGAAGAGGTCGTGACCAATTGATAGCTATCTATTGCGTCTTGAATCTACGATATTGGCCATTTGGCTGTTGAATACTTGCCACCAGGGTTGTTGCCGCTCTCTCCATGGCGCTGGTGGGCTCCCTATGAGGCTGCGGGGAAGCTTGAGCAAAGGCCATCACCGAGCAAACGGCTAATGGAGAATGTTAGCTGCCTTTGACAGATGTCAGCTATCAAGTTGGTTGCGGAAATGGGTGCTATGCATGGTCCCAGATTAGTCGACCGAGCCTGTGGAATTGGAGAGACGGTGAGCTGCTTGTCTGCTGCTGTGGGACGCATGGCTGAGATACTCTGGGCTTTTATATGCCGAAAACAGAAGACCGCGTGTCGTTCTACGCTCCTGAACCTGACCATGATACGATGGCATCACTCGTTTCATAAGCTGACAATAATATGCGACGGAATGACATTGTTGCCTTGATATGCTGTAGTACTGACTTTCGAGATGCGACGGGAATCGAGGTACATGGATGTACTTCATCTCCGGCCTCCAGCTCCTCTCTTAATACAAGTTTTGTCCCTGTCTAGCCATTGGATCGTTTGCTGGCGCGCAAAACCATTTCCGGCCTCCTGTCTACCTAGTCTCTCGCGTGGCAACCTTTGCCCATGCCTTGTCATAGTCCGCGGCCAGAGGCGAAGGGAAGCTCAAGCTCAAGCAACGGTCTCAGCTATACACCACTCCTGTCACATCTGAGGCAGACTACCAACTGTTTGCCATGATTTCTCGTTGAGTGCTACTCGTTACATCTTCACATACTCAACTAGAGACTGGTGTTATCTCGATCTCTGCCCCCCTTTACGACGAGTTGCCTCCCCATTCAACACACGGCATGTTCCTTCATGGCACCATGGCGCCATCGGAAGGCGCAATTTCATTCATTGCTTGTGAGATTGGACACCAAACATGCCTGCTAGTTCACCGAGCCCAATGACAGTCTCTCAGCCGCATGTTAGGTTCAAGGGCATGATGCGTTCACAAGAATCGTTGCGCTCTGGAGCTGAAGCAGTGCCTAGACGGACGCCACGATGGCTAGCTTCTATCCATGTGCTATAGTATGATTACTCTTGCTCTTGGATTGGACTTGCGAATGGCACTTCTCATAACCCTGCATTGATTGGGCTGCTGGTGGATTATCCGCGGCACGAGGTTGGCCCTGAGATGAGAGTCGATGCAGGCTTGGCTTTGACTCTACGCTCGGACTGTCGCGTGCGTAGGTGGAGAGACATATTGGGCTGTGATGAGCCATTGCAGTCTTCGTGGCAAGGATCATACCCAATGAATCGAAAGAGAGACCCGAGCTGAACCTGATGGCAAAATTCGGCACATTATGCATGTGAAGGACTATTGGAGTAGGGGGCAAAACCTGTCTCGATAGGCATCACGCAATCGGGGATCGAGACCGCTGGGGGGATTGTTAACAGAACTAGGGATTATATCGTCCGATCCAATGTTTTGAAAGGACCACTTGATAGATTGACATACAATGTAACATTGATGGAAGGCGCGTAGAGCGGTGATATTGAACAGCATGTGGGTGAAAGATGAAAGTTGATGATAGAAGGACTCATAGCTGGGGTTATTGATTCCCGGTTTCATTGTATACCAATGATTTCCTTCAGACTCCCGCAGATACCAAGAGGCTGTTGCTTAAGAATTAAGACCTGTTCAGTGGTGTTTTCTGTTATACGACAATGGCTGGACTACGCATATTAACCATGAAACGAGCAGTATACATAACAACTACTCCAAAGTTGCTCGTGAATAGCGGTGGACGATCATGACATCTTTAATACATTTTAAAGGCCTGTTGTGATTGCCCATTTGCAATTATGACACATTATATCGAGGCGTAGCACTAAATGATATATCCCCTTGCCATGGACCTTTGGACGAGCTCATCAACAGTCTTCTGTGCCTTGTCGCCACTTGGCGGCTCCAGCCCAAGCCTCTCATTATCTGGGTTCTGCCAGACGGTCAGACCTCCTGTGAACGGAATAGTAAGAACACCTGCAAACTCTTCCCACGTAAATATGCCGTTTCGCATCCTCTCGTCTGCAGCCTTCTTTCTCTCGGCGATGGAGAATGAGGTGATTTCCCACGGCTCTTTAGTATCGGAAGCTTCTTCAAAACACTTCACGATGCGCTGCAGGGTAGTCTCGCCGTCGCAGATGTAGAAGAAGCTGTTCTTCACTTTAGGGTATCTGGTCAACAGGCCGTCCAACCCTCCGCCAAGTGTGTCAAGGCTGGAAATAGAAATGAGGCCGTGTCCACCATCGCCCAGGGAAGCACTTCGTTTGCTCAGATCCATGGGTGAGAAGGGGGTTATGTCTGAATGAAGATTGATCAGTGGATGGCGATGATTGCGATTGGTGGGCCGACTTACTCAACAACAAATTGCCGACATGTAGACTGACAAAGTCAATCTTGCCCTCAGCAGACCTGGACATCAGATAGTTGAGCACCACTCTCTTCGGTGCAATGGCCGGGCTAGGTGGTAGAGTATTGGGTCCAATTCTCTCCAGCGTCGCCCCGTTTCCGCCTGCAGTATCAGGGGCCCATTCTGACGGCACGAAGAGCTTCACCTTGGCTTCGATGGCAGCATTGATGAGCGCGATCTCGATGATGTCGAGGTCTCCCCCCGGGCCGAAGTGGGTGAACACCACGACGGCATCGGCGCCAGTCAATGCCTCGACGAGGCCTTTGTGGTCCTTCAGATCGACCTGGACGATTGGAATGCCCTCTGGCACTTTGCTTCTGTACTCGGAAGGATCTTTTCGTCCGATGAAAGTGATGTCGTACTTTTTGGTGGCAACGACGCGTGGTAGGATCTGGCTGCCAAGTCGACCTGCCTTCAGAAAGGGTGAGTTTAGAAGCACTGGTGGTCTCAGTTCGTTGGGGGCCTTGTACTCACGCCGTACCACACGATCTTCTTAATCATGAAATCGGATGCCATGGTGAGGCAATATGGAAAAGACCTGATATACCCAAAATAGAACGTATAAATCCGTCTGTGCTGATTGCTCACGACATGTCGTCTCTCGTCCCTTTGACCGCACAGAGACTCGTCTTAAGGGTTTTCCACATGGCCACGATAGCCCAGCATATTTCGACTGATTATTATTTCATGTTGGTGCCATCGCGAGTCATTATCACATCCCGCCGGCGATCAATAGCTCGTATGAGCATCGGCTGTCTTGTTGTCGAGTTCACATAGTATTTGCCGAGAGAGAGGCTTCTCTCCCACTCGGTGATTAATAATCGTGGTATAAGGTATTCAAGGGGCGGGTTGGGATTCAACGAGAAGAAGCCTGTACCATGTTGTTGAAGATGGAGTAAGAAACTCAAGAGTGGGTATTCAACAAGGCATCTGCACGGAAAAGAAGCATTCAGCGAAAAATTCCGAATCCCCCAGTGCCTCCCATGATGCGGCCAATGAATAAATGCACAGAATGGGAGATCAGTGGTCTTGCTGGGAAGAGTGATATACCGACCTAGGGCCGTTCGAGTCCAGGTAAGGACGATGATTTCTACTTGTGCTGCGATAAACCTGAATGGCCTCAGCAGACTATGAACCGAGCTGTTGGGGAGTCAAAGACACGATGTGGCTTCGCGCAACTCCGGAGTAGCTTAAAGGAGGAAATTCACGAGCCCGCTGCCCAATACCGATGTCTCTAAGCTTCTGTTCAACTTGCAGATTATCCAGCATCGTTCGGTTCTCAAGATCTACCCTGTAAGAATGTCGGCTTCTCTTGAGTTTCGTGTGTTCGATCGGCCGTTGTTTCGCGACCTGCTGGTATGCTGCTGATATCGACACGAGGTGAGGAGAAGATGGAACAATCGCTACTTCATCCTCGAATCGAGACCTTACTAGTCTGGTCTCGGGTCATCAAGTCGCCTTCGGTGCCATGTTGTCTCTGACAAGGCGACATCAGGTTAGATAAGTGAACCGCAGCATCAATTCGATAGAGTGGTTCATCTCGAAGTGACCGTGATCGGCTCATCCATGTCTTGAGGAGAGGAGTGGTAAAACTTCAACGAGCATATATGCTGGCAAAAGCAGGCTCTTCGTTTATATATCAGATAGCTATCTCATCGTTATCTGGATATTCCCACTCCATCCTCCAGTTTGTTCGTGCATCTACTGACCAATATCATGTTAGTTCTCACTCTACGCGACTCTAATTGCGCCAATGGTAAGCTGATTCGCCCCCCTTCAGCTGTGTTTCCCACGCCGCCGAGCTGGTCCGATGCCCCGCTTATCGATCACGACATCTCTCGAGGGCCTTCGTCATTTTGCCCGCTGCTGAAAAGAGCAATAAATAGAGAAGCGAAGGCCTTGAATACAGACATTGTGGTTCGGCTGGAGAATTTAGTAGTGGGCTGCCTCTGAATTTCGTGTATGAAACATGTCGGGCGTATGTATAATTGCGATTGACCCAACCAGCTATTACTTACCTGCAAATGCGGCCACATCAACTTCCCTGATCCGATCCTTCGGGTCATACGGCAGGGATCGGATATCATCAGAATCCTCTCACAGGGAAGAATCAACATACGTCAATAGAGAACCTGCCAGATTGGAAAATGAAACATGTATAATGAATGATCTTTCTTACGGCATTCGCCCTGTTCCTTTGGCTTGTGATGACATACGCTTGTGGCTGGCTGAGCGAGTATGAATCAAACTCGGGGATATCCATCCGGCTACTACTCTGCCGCATAGGTCTCCTGTTGCCAAGGCAGCACTAATGTTCACTAGGGTAGATGCGTGCTGACCATGCAAGGCGTACGACGATTCGCCAGACAAGTCGTTGCATGATCGTACTTCATTTAGCCTCGAGTAGATAAACCGCCAGGAGCTTGAGACGACCCTGAGCACAGCAACTCTGCTTTTATAACGCAATTACAAGGTAAAGACAGTGGCTCGTCCCTGCAGCTGGCTGTGAAACCGGTCCATAGTCTCAGGACAATACCGCAATCCCATCATGGTCATAACATCGTCCAGGACGATGATGACGATTGCTGAGGCTTCCACCCTCACATCGCTTCCGGCGGCCACGTTGAAACCAATTCCCTACTCCCAACGGCAATTGCTGCTCTACGACCCTCGGCAACCGTACATGCTCCACACTAATAAAGAGATACCCGAGCTCAGATTCGGAGATTTGTTAGTTGAGGTGTATGGCATTGGCTTGAACCAAATCGACTGGAAACCTACGTGCGTATATGCAGTCTCCCGTTCCCCGCCAGGGCACCCGCCTCACCTCTCCCCGGTAAGGACCTATCAATTGACAAACCGCGTCTGGCATTAGAGATACCGGACAAACTCTTCCACCACCACCGTGTCTCAATGGACGCGAATTTATCGGCAAGATTATCGCCTCAAACGTGGACCGGAAATGCAGACTCCGGGCTGGGGAATGGGTGAGTGCTCGAAGTTCGAACAACACCACATTGATCGTGACTCACAGAATGTTGGTCAAGGTTCTCGCTGTATCTACAGACCACCGCGATTTGAGAAAAGCTGCGTTCCAGGAATATGCCATTGTCTCCTGCTACAACGCAATCCGGATTCCCAAGCATGTCGAACCATTTCAAGTCGCTTCCATGGGAGTAGCCTATGTCACAGCAGGCCTCGCCCTCGGGGTCTGCTTAGGTCTTACGTTCAATAAGGGGCCCAAGCAGAAAGAGTTCAATTTGCTGGAGAATGCAAGGATGTACCCGGAGAATGTTCCCGATGATATCGCTGACGAGGTGTTTGATGCTATGGCGCCTTGCTATCAAGCGCAGCCCGGTGAATGGCTCCTGGTATCTGGGGGTAAGTAGCACTATCAATGATGCAATCGTAACCGAGTGAGCGAGGTAGAGTTGACTCTTGTGAAGCATCGACGATTACCGGGCAAATTGTTATTCAACTAGCGAAGCTGGGAGGGCTCAAAGTGGTGGGCGCTGCCGACCTTAGCAGCCATGGAAAGCTTTCACAGTCATTGGGAACCGGTGAGTCAAGCACAAGATATGACGGCGAATAACTCTGACTTACCACAGCGTCCAGACGTCTTAATTGACCTCAATAACCTCGATCAAGCGAAGCGGGACATCAAACGGCTTACTCCAGGCTCACTCAGACTCGCCATTGATGCGGTCGGACCAGAATCCGCAGAGTGGTGTCAGCAAGTCCTTGCAGAGCGGACAAGTTCCAGATACTGCCGCCCAGGGCACGAGACCCCGACAAACCCATTACCGGTCGATGCAGCTGCTCGCGGGGGAGGCAGCAAGCTGAGCCACCTTGTTGCTCTGTCGGGCAAGCCCGGAACTTACAATCCCAACATTCAGGTGCATACGGTACCCATCAAGCTGTTTCACACAAGCCCATATGTTGGAGGTCATTTGAGCAAGTGGCTATATGAGCTGCTCGATACAAATAAGATACAACCCCCTGAAGTCGAGTTTGTACCGGGGGGGCTTGCTGCGATAAATGGAGCCTTGGAAACATTGAGACAGGGCAAGATGTCGGGAAAGAGGCTTGTGATTCGAGTCAAGGAGCCAGATGTGAAGATTGGATCTCTATCGCCAACCTGAATTGAATAGACTCATAGTGAGCGATCTAGTCACACAGCCTTTCGCCTGTTGTTTGATGAATAGATAGCCATGGCATACAAATTCTGTTATTCCTATACGGTACCAAGAGGACTTTGTGCATGGTCCGGAAAGCACAACAGCAGCGCCCAGACAGGCGCAGACTCTCTTCATTCACTGGCCACAAACTTGTCATCGGAACCTCGAGGCGGTACCATATCATTTCTTGATTCATATGCAGTTTATAGCGATCTGTTCACTTAAAGAGTCCTAGTACGCTTCTTGAGGAAGATGTTCAACGGCATCCGCTCCCACACCAAGAACGTACGCAGCGCATCGTGCCAGCCCTCCTGGCCGGGAACCAGTTCGAAATCGAATCCGAACAGCAGCCGTGCAAGAATCAAGCGCATTTCAGAGTAAGCAAGGTTCTTACCCAGACAGTCCCTTGGTCCGTAGCTGAATGGCTTGAATGTGGCACGATTGTCGTTCTTGAACTTGTCGTCGTACAAGGGATGAGACTTGGGAAGCCATCGCTCAGGCAGGTAGGCATCGGGCTCAGCCCAATGGCTGGGGTTGTGGTAGGTGGCCATCTGGAATACCGTAACAGTAGTCTGATCATAGGTGTGGTCAGTTCCTCAAGAGCCCTGTCCTGCCTGGGTAAATACATATGGGGATGACTTACTCCTTTGGGGACCCATTTGCCATCAATCATGCCTCCAGGACTCTGTCGTGGAGGCGTCTCAGGAACCGGAGGATACACACGAAGAACCTCTTCAATGCACGCATGAAGATAGTCTAGTCGCTGCGTCGAGCTGAGCGTAATCTCTTCTTCATCAGAGAAAGCAGACCGAATCTCCCTCGTCAGCCTCTCGTACGCAATCGGATTGCTACCAAGGTAGAACACCAAGGCGGACAAAGAGGAGGCAGTAGTTTCGCTGCCTGCTGTAATGACAAGAGGAGAAGAAGCCAGGATCTCGGGCTCAAGGAAGCCAAATTCGCCGTCGCGGTTCTTCTTGAGCATGAAGGCGATGAAGTCGCGGTAGCCTTGGATGGCAAAATCGCCTTGCTTGATTCGCGCCTGGGCTTTGCCCACAATATAGTCTCTGTTGTCGGTGCTGCTGTTTAGATCGCCAACTACTCGTAGCCATTTGACAATCTCGTGAGCCAGGGGGAATTGCCTGAGAAAACGGCGGTAGGAATCGCCGCGAAATCCATTGAAGAAAGCGGATACCCAAGGATGATAGCCATTACTTTCGAGGCAATGAAAGGGCTCCGAGTGGTAGAGGTGGCCAATGATGTCGAACGTGGTGAAGTCAAACCATTTGATGACATTGAAGCTCTCCCCAGTGTCTGCCTTGTCGGCGAAGCGACTCATGAGCAGCTCGACGTACTGCTTCATGACGCCTTCTTGGCTTCGTAGTGCAGCGTCACTGAATGCATGGGCTAGTTGCCGTCTCTGTCGCCTGTGCACGTCTTTGGGAGCCGCAATGAGAGCGGTGGTGTCCCCCTGGAATAGGAACTCGGGCACTTTGCCAAATTCCTCTTGGCCTGCCTTGTGCCCATAGACGTCAGGCCAACCAACGGATCCATCAACCGCCAGATGGTTAGGGCCAACACGCACAATTGGGCCATACTTATGATGAAGCTTCCGGATTGTGTTGTGCATGGTGCCACGGATGAAGCTGTCGTACATGTAGGGGAGATAGAAAGCAGCCATATGAGTTGGGCCGGGAAATTTGGAGAGCGGATGCAACCAGATATTGTAGAAAGCAACTCCTACACGCCATGCAATAAACTATCCCATTAATAGGTCAGTTCGGGAGCAATCGTCATGATCCGACACTGGGCTGTAGTTCAATGATAACTGACCACCACAACAAATATGCCCAGCAACTGAAGGCCACTCTTTCGGGTCAGGCTCTCGGCTGCTTCTTGCACAAGGCCCCGAAGTTGTGATCCCACCAAGTTTGGCCCTTTGGAATAAGTGAGAAAATTATTCATGGTGCCGTCGAAGCTTTGTGTATGATATCTCTGTCTGATTGGGATTGACTTCGGGATGGGAATGATAGTGTGATGGTGCCTCTGTATCGAGGGCTCTCACTGTATTTGTACTTTTCTAATCTAGATTCCACTTCACGACTTGAGCTGGCAGACACTTCTCCACTCAACAAACCACATGCATGAGGTAGGAGATAATACAGTCAGAGAGGATCATAGGGGTAGATCTTAGAGACAAGGACTTGATTGCGGAGTAGGTTTTGTAGCTACAAAGGGAAAGAGCGCGCGCGTCAAACCTATACTCGAACAACTTTGCGGAGTCTCGGGAAGTAAACACTCTCCGGATTGATACCACCTTTTCGAGGTCTCGTCCATACGAATAGGCTTGATCACTGGCATCCGTTCACACAACTTTACGTCAGTGAACTGCTCCGACAAAGTGCCTGCAGAGAAAACTGATAGATTTGCAATATGGTAAGCGCCCCTGAAAAAAGACGTCCATTTGCTTCACACACGACGAGTGTTATTAAACAAGTGACAGAAATCTTTCGGGCAACCAACCAAGAGACGGGACCGCTGCTACAGCGGCTCAACATTGTCAGATTATTTAGGACATAGTTACTTCACTTGCAGTTGAGATCACCTCATAGATGAATCCAATGCCAACATGCTTGGCCAAGTAACCGCTATCGAATCACAAATTATGCTATTGTAACTCTCGCCCAGTCGGAGGTTACATATGCTCCGGATTGCTGGGCATGGTTCTCATGCTGGAAGCACGGCAAGGATCCAAACTGCCGCAGACTATTTTACCAACGCCTTGATAGCGCTCTCAACCGCTCCTTTTGGACTTGAGTACTACCTAGATTCATTCGATCCCGAATTGGCTTCATTCCTGGCTTGCGGATGATACATACATTGCCGCGGACTTTGCTCCGCTGCTACGTGAGCATGCTGGGGTTACCTCCCTTGTCAAATACTACCCTGCTGATCTTTGAACATCTCCTGTTTCTTGTCTTGCAGTTAAAGATTAGCCCTCGTATGCAACCAGCAGGCAAAGTGACCGATAACGGGAAGCTCTGAAGGAATATCTTCGAGTTGGATGAAAGAGGTCGCAAACAGTTCCTGATCCTAGATGCTGAAGCAGGCAACTGCTCGATTAAGATATTATTGACAGGTACAATCGAGCTATATCCATTCTCTTTGATGAGAGACAGGGTTGTTTTTTCGGCATTGCTAAAGCCTGAGAGCTGTTTACGGCATACGTAAGCCTCCCTACAATTGCATGGTCTGCTGCCATGCAGAGTACTTCTGCTTGTAGCTCTTGGCTTAATTTCCTTACTATTGATTACAAGCTTATCAAGAATACGACTTAAGAGTCATCACGTTGGCCCCTTTCCCTATCCTGAGACTTTGCAGCCCGCGCGGCAGCCATCGAGTGGGAAACAAGTGCCATCGGGGGACGGGCGGAGCATCAGCACCGCATGTAAACAGTCCGCTGGCTTCTCTCTCAACCCTATTGCACACTTCTCTCGACATTGTGTGGTTACAATTACTATGGAACTATGCAAGCTAATTTTGCCTGATGCAAGAAAGTTGAATCTCGTCGGACAAAATAACCTGCCGAAGCAAGACGGAAAAAGGCTGCATAATAGTTCCATAGGTGTTTGAGAAGTGCCAGAAAGTCGTGACCTCCATAAGACATGTACGAGAAGTTCAAGAGAGCACAGGAAGTAATTTTCGTCTTTTCAAAAGACTGGATACGGGTTTGAGGATGTAGCCATGTTACTGTTAAGTTGAGATGATTCGTCTACCTGTGTACTGCAGACTACTTGGGTATGTATACCCACGGCCTGAATGATCATGTCCCATGCTCCTGCGGAGTGTTACCTGTATTTATCCCCTGACTACATATGATTATACGCGTATCAGTATGTATTGCAGTTACAGCAACAAACGCATGTTCGGAATTGCCCCAAAGTCTGCCGGAGGAACCAACTCCGCACCGTCGTTCCATGCGCTCATCTGCTCTTCATCCAGCCCAGAACTCGTACCCATCTACCGTGCAACTGCATACTGCCAATCCTACATAGCGTAGCAGAGAGCGTAGAAGTTAACACATATCCTTGCGCCTCAGCTGCTCAATAGCATTTCATTTCCCTCGCAGGTCCTCCGGAGTATCGGGTTGATTCTGCCAATGCGCCTTGATAACCGCTGGGTGCTTGCCCAAGTTGTCGCTAATCCTGGTGATAATGGGAAACGCATCCAGATCAACGCCGTATCTTCGGGCATTCCACACAGCCGGCAGGAGACACACATCAGCCAGGGTGATGGCATCTCCAACCGAGTACTCGCCAGCCCAGTCCTTGACGGCCGCCTCGTAGGCTTCGAGCACCTCTGTCATGATCTCCTTGTTCCACTGCTCTGCATTTCCCCCAATTGCTCGGACACGCTTCATGACCTTCATGTTTGTGACGGGCTGCAGGTCGCAGGCAATGATTGCGGCCAGGGCACGTGCAACAGCTCTCGCCTCTGGGTTCGACGCTGGTGGCAAGACGTGGTAGCTGTCGGGGTAGATTTCCTCCAGGTACTCGATGGCAGCTACTGATTGGCCAATTGAGAAGACATTTCCATTTCCAGATGTGCACACCAGGAGCGGCACTGTGGCGGTTGGATTGCGGGCTTTGTAGTCGCTGGCCAAGTGATCGCCTTTCAGCAGGTTAACGGCCTGAAGTTCATAATCAATGCCCTTGAGATTCAGAACAATTCGAAGCCTGGCCGAGCAGGAAGAGCGGAAGTAGCTGTATAGCGTGTATGTAGGGTCCGACATGGTGATGGGTTCAGCCGGGCCTTTCTGAGAGCGGGGTTGTAGGGTTTCGGGTCAGGTTCGGTGGTGCCTCGCAGTCTTTGCTGCTGTTTCTACAACTTGTCGCAGACGGTGTAATTCTCGGGATGAGACGACAATCTTCGAAATTGAGCTAATTGATAGTTTGAAGTGCGCCTCAAGGCCAATCCAAGGATGAGCTTTCTTCTTTGTATGTGACCTTGGAGGCGCCGCGCGGAAAAGGGCCGCAGAGCCGATTCCGAGCCAAAGATCATCCCGCCGATAGCCTCCCTGGGCCGAGATCTCGAGTTTGTTCGGACGGTCTCGTTGGTCCTAACGCAGATGGGCAAACAGTACTCTGGGAAGCATGGCTTAATCACTTTGGTAGACATTGGGTGCTACAGGGCTTGTCACGAGACTGACCGGATGATAATCGGTAGGGCCTCGCTCATGCCTCCTGGCGTCTTTGACCACCCACTATAATGGGCATGGCAAGATGAATCATACTATATGTACGCGTACGTGACGGGGACCCGGCATCAGCCCGAAGCCACAACCGCTTTCGACGACGGGATAAAAAGCTTGTAATTCCTCAGACTATAATGGGCTTTGGTTCCCTAGGTCGAAACTTGTCTGCAACTCCTTGGACACGGCAATCACTCAGAAATACTTTGTCTGAGCATTCAACTATGGGGGGAATGCCGAACCTGCTGGGCTCGGGTAGTTGATGTTGGCTACCAACAACATTGAGCTCGGGGGTCGCAACGGTCCGAATATGTGCTGCCGAGAGAATGATATCAGTTCCACGCCTCAGATGGACACTCCGCAGAGCTTGTACTTCGTACACTGCGTCTTTCAGCGCCAATTTTTAGGGAGCCCCAAGCATCCAAGCAAAGCTCACCTATGTAAATGGCTCCACGGTTCTTTGCTGTATCGTTCGGCCCCATAATTCGTCCGCCTTACGCTTCCCCGCCTGGCTTCTCAACACCATCTCAACTGAACCAATGTCAATTCAAGCTGACATCCGCACTGAATACCTGAAATGGCGACCCCTCAACCTCGCCTTACCTGTCTTCGTATGTCAACTGGTAGGATGAACTAGTCAAGAATGTAGTCTAAAAGCCCGTTGAAGCATGTATATTGCCTCGAATGAAATCGTGCAGCACTAGGCGTTCTTTAAACCGATCTAACATCATCTCGTTTGACACCGTCTTTGAGCTAGTGCTCGTCCCATGGGTTCAGAAATGAGAAGACAGGCCATCCTTGCGATCAGTATACAGACATATTGACAAGTCTCAATCAATCCGGTCATCAATATCACGCCTAATCAAGACAAGATGAATTGACAACTGGCCTGAGAGAGCAGCGAGCAGTCCCATGAAGCACATAGTAATGGTTCCTTCTTGGGGCATCTCGTATTCGGCGTGCTGCCCAGGGAAGCAACTTGCTCACCCAACCATAACGGTTGCCGACGACAATCAAGGCTTCAACAAGGAAGGCAAATGCAGCGTCGATCCTGAATCCTAAAACTGAAGCCAGTGGAAGAAAACTGTCTATGTGTGTCGGCTGATGTATGGCATGAACAATGGTGACAGACAGTTTTCAGCCGCACGCGCCCAATGGAAGAAACGGCTGCCTGTCCTGAGGGACAATCGACAGTGTGGAGCAGAATTCGAGGGATTATACATGGTCAATCGGCATGTCAAAGCAGGAGCCGGAGAATAGCACAAGAAAAACAATTGGAGAGCTGATTGGGATTTGACTATGAGGATTACCTGCGGCGCGAATTGATGTTACGCCTGTTTTATAGAAGAAATCAGTCCGTTAGAAGGGTTATTGAAGCTGGACAGAGTCTTCGACCGACGTCGAGATCACTGCGTCTGAGTCTCATAAATCCACGAGAAATTGGGGCTCCTGGAGCAAGGCCGACGAAGGTTTAAAAATAACATCATGGTTCCTTCGTTCGGTATACGTAGGTAGCGCTCCCGCCAATGACAACCTGACTCAATCCCATTAGCCGTTCTTTCTCTAGTCGTTGGGTCGACCTCACGTTGAACCATGCAACTGTGCAGTAGTTGGCGTTGAAATGCTTCTTGGCTCCTTTAGCTTGAATGCCCTTGATGAAGAAGCGTGTTGCGGTCATGAAGAGGGAGTTAAAATGGGCGAATCCCCCCGATTGTTGACGCTTATCTCGAAGTGCTCTCCTTGTTGATGACCTTGAGTCTGAACGCCATCAAAATGCAACTCCGGCTGTTGATGCTATGTACAGCCACTCTTACAAGTGCCCATTTCTTTGTCAACTTTGATCAGCAACTGGAGGACCGTCCTAGGGTATATACAGTGGTCAAAGAAGAAGTCGGACGACTGGATATCCCGGCAAAGTCCAACTCCAAGAACGACGATGAAAAGGCTCCTCTTGGGTCTGAGCTGACGGCGCGCCAAGCCCTCGACGTATTGCTGGGCAAGCGACAGTCCTGTGCTCAGGGGTTCGGATACTGTGCCAGTATGTTCCCGTCGACAACAGCGAAATGAAGACTATCATGAGAACGAATGGCTGCTGACTATCATCGCATATATATAGGCGCCGGAGGTTGTTGCGTTGCGAATAGCCTCTGCTGCTCGTACGGATACTGCCATACCCAAGGGTCGGCCTGCTGCCCAAACGGACCGTGTGCAGCCGGCCAAACATGTTGTGGCTATAGCCACTGCATGCCTAAGGGGGACCAATGTTGCTTAGATGAATCCCATTGTCCGGCGGGTAACCACTGCTACCTCTCCGGTTTGACGCACAGAATGGTGTGCTGCACCGATGCCAAATGCACGGCACATGTGGACGATGGAAAAACGACATATGCGCCGACCACGACGAGCACACATACGTACACCACTACTTACTATCAGTACTATTACTGGACTGTGACCTGGTGAGTCGAGATCAAAGCGGGTTGAGTTGAGTAGACGCTGATCATCTCCGACAGGTATTACTGGTATTACTACTGGACTTACTCGATCGATATCCATGCATCGATCGTGACCTCGTCCCGCTCAACCACCTGGACTACATTCAGTGTCAAGACAACGGATGCCAGTGCCGCTTCCGAATACTTCAGTTCCAAGTCGAAAACGCTGTCTCTTCCCACGCCTGCCGCGGCTACTTCTCTTGAGTCTCTGGCTGGGAGCACATCATTCGCGTCTTCGCCGCCCTCCGACTCTCCGAGTGAGAGCCCTAGTCCGACTGATAAGCCGACCTTTTCGATGCCGCCTCCGCCAAGTGCTACTCCATTTGTGCCGGTTGATGGTACTAGCAGTACGAGCAAATCGAAAAGCAGCAGTACCACAACTCTGCTTCGAAGTGGTGGCGATGATAATGGCGGCGACAAAGGTGACGGTTCGTCCGGGGCAGCGCCTTTGTGGGCGGGATCAGATTGGAGGACGGCTTGGGTCCTGGTGCTTGGTGCTGGGACTGGGTTACTGGCTGTGATCCTATAATACGATGAAAGAGAAGACATGCATGCTAACATATTGGGACTACCAACACTGAAATGATGACACACTGGTTCAATCGAGGAAGAAGGTTTGCATATTTGATTGCTTGTTTAAGGAAGTATCTAGGTAATGATAGGTGAGAAATACCATTGACCCCGTCCCAACCAGGAATCTCCACAAGCTACATGGCTGTTGTCAATCATTCTCTTGTTATAGCTCTTCCTTGATTGTTGCCTCCAACGTGATGTGCTGTTCCAAGATGCTCTTGACCTTGTCCAGAGGCAAGGAATCTACATGGAAGCCCTTGTGACCTGTCAGGCTCTCAGCCATACACAAGGTGTTGTAGATGGCTTCCTCTGTAGCATCAGCAGCGCCCTCGAACAAGGCATTGATTGTCGAATCGTCAATCGTCTCCGTGACGAGAGCGTTGGCCTTGAATGGGTCAACAGACCTGTGGTTCGCGCCCACTGTCTGTACAGGAATTTCGTTGGCCGTGCTGAATGCCATGAAGATGTCGCCGCTGGGATTGTGGCCGTAGCCTCCAACCCGAGAAAGACCACCGGTGGCACGTTTGGCGAGACGCTGCAGCTGGATCGGACTCAACGGAGCATCCGTTGCGAGGACGATGATGATACTGCCGTCGCGTTGATCCTTGGCGGCATCGTACTCAGCTTTTGCCTTGGCTGCCTCTTTCTTCTTTTCAGCCTCCGCAGCGAGGATCCTCCCCACAGGAATTCCCGTGATGTGAAGATGCTGCATTCGGCCGTAGTTTGCCTGAACCAGGGCCGCCACAGTGTAGCTCTTGTCGTTTCCTTTGCTATCGTAGCCCGGCACGACTCTGCTCGAAGTTCCAGTGCCGCCCTTGAATCCCTGACACAACATTCCCGTTCCGCCGCCGGTGTTGCCCTCAGGAACCGGGTCGGAAGAGGCTGCCTTGATGCCATTGACGACGTGTTGCGGCGTCACTGCAAACTTGGTCAAGTCGTTGAGGAAGCCATCGAATGTCTCTCCTACAACAGGCAGTAGGAACCAGTCTACGCTTCCATCGGCTGCACCGTGGTTTTCGATGGCGTATTGGTAGATGCCAGTATAGCAGTTGCCGACAGCGAAGCTGTTTGTCAGGATGATGGGACTGTGGAGGAGGCCCGTCTCTTCGATCCAATGGCTGCCTGTCATCTCTCCGCTACCGTTGTAGCGGAACACACCGGCGTAACAGGCATTGTTGAACCAATCTTTACGAGGAAGAATGGTAGTCACGCCAGTGTTGACAGAACCGTCGGGGCTGTGGATAGATTCCGTGTGGACTAGCACTCCTGCGACGTCTGTGATGCCGTTCTTGGGGCCGGTGGGCCAAGCTCCCACTTTGAGGCCCGGAACAAGATCGCGGAGGCGGACTCGAGCGGACGGCGAGCGGGCCATGATGGGGTCGGACATTAGACGATCGCGAGTAGTACTCGTATAAGTTGAGCCGGCAGCTGGTTGCCGAATCTGACAGGGGCGGATGCTCGAATGGCTCGTTGATGCTTATTCTCAAGCTTGAAACATGCAACCGCCCGGAAGTATCTTGACAATGAGCGCCGAGGCCGACGGGCAATTGCTGATATTATATACACTACAGATTGATAAGCATGGAGCCCTTTGTCCCAGGTTCGTGATCCTGCGCGGGCTACATAGTTGCAGAGCACTCTAGATGACTCACGCCGTAACTGAACTTTTGCAAGCCGGCTATTAGTGCTATTAGTCACAGAGATGGGGTGTAGCGTCTTGCGACTCTCGATGCTATCTTAGCAGATATGCGCTTTAGAACATCGGCAGACAAAAACGTTGTGTTTTCAGACGTCGTCGTTTATTAAGCCAACATCTTGATGCGTGTGCTATTGGGACACTGCATGGTTCGAAGCCTCTTGGTGTGTAGACGAGAGCTTTCACATCCTCAACGATTTAGCCCAGTGCTCCTCGTACAGCCTCCAGACGTGTGTGAAAGCATTGTTGACTCACAGGGTGCTTTCTCCGCCAACTAGCCGTGAGGTAATGTCTTGGCAATCATATGGGAGTGATTGAGTGCTGGTTGATGAAAGCCTCAGTCTCAGAGATGCACTGGATCGGCAAATGGCGTTGGCGGGCTAGGCGGCTCTCTATTGCGATTTGCCGTTTGCCACCTCATGGGAAGACACACCTATTCCAACAAACATATGCGGGGTATCATTTACCGTCTGAAGAGGTATTATGGGAGCATCTGCAGGGCTGCTGTTTATCTCAGCCTAGCTCTGATGCGATATCACATCATGCTGTGCTTTGCAAACAGGGCAATCTTCGGCAACTCATCTTGGCAAAGACTGATAATGAGTGGATACAAGAGTCGTAATACAATCTCTGGCCTTATCAGCGATGCGGTGAGAGCAAAAGGTCTGTAGGGATAACCGTAGCTGTATGTGCCGAGTTCTTCACATGCCGCTGTAAGAAAACGAGAGGCCAAAATCGTTGCCCCTGGTTCTCCAAGCCAGTGAGATTGGCCGAGAGGCTATTGTTCGGTGTTCCGAGAGGCAATCTGAAAAAAGCGAAAGAAACTAGCCGTTCTTTGCAGTTGCCCAGGAACGGTCCCATTCGCTGGGTGGCCTCGAGAGGATCCATTGTGTGGATTGGTGGAGTAGTCGTCTATTCGCCTCTCTCGCCAAACCCGGCTGTAGAGCTTCGGGCTGATTGATCGGAAGCAGAATACACGGATTTGAGCCAATCCGCTGACAAGTTCAGTAGGGCTGATGCTCATGATTATCAAGCAGACCGCTCCATCATTGCGCAAATACTCGGTGCAAAGCAGGAGGAAACGCTCGAAGGGGGCCAGCAGAAGGTAAGCTTGTAGTCCTGTGCGACTCGCGCTTTTGG